>MQRK01251932.1:5841-16857 GCA_001938485.1 Girardia tigrina | reverse complement strand
AATTAATTTTTTATATTAAATTTCTGAAAATCTATTTTAACATATTTATAACAATATTTTATGGAATGTAATTGTTTATCCAATAATTTCATAACATTCAAAAATTTTATTTTATGAACTTTCCCAACAGTTAACATAACTTTATTTGGTTCTTGATTTTTTTTATTTTAAAATGATACTTTGAATCCAATTATTATTTCAAAAATTTCCAAAACATTTCATAAAAAATTCCTAATAAAAATGATCAAACTTATTATTATAAAAACTCAATTTTCATTAAAAAATGGATTGATAAAATGCTAAAACGTTGAAAAACTAAACATTGTCAGTTATTAATATTTATAGCAGGCGGTGGACTATATAAATAACTTTTAAGTAACTTTAAATTTTGACAAATATTTTGAATGGGAAATGGATACATTATAACCATGATACTACAAATGATATCTGTAAAATATTTTCAATTATTTAGAATTTGGCGCATAATTTCTTTCATTATTTGTTTTGTATGATGATGACAAGGGATCCATCAATAGTAATAACTTAACTAATTATTTAAATTATGTCTGAATTTTTATAATATTAAATAATTATTCAAGTCTTTTGTGATGTCATGGAATGAAAGGATGAAGTACTTTTTTGAAGGGTGTAACTTCAAATCATATCCAGATTGTTAAGAGAACTCACACATACTTTATAACATTTATTATATTCCCAATTTGGATCATCTTTATGACAATATGTAATAATGCCTTCACTCAAATTCATCTATCAATGTTTAATACTTCTCATCTCAAAATCTGAACTAATTTGAACATAATTATTTTATTTTAAATATTCACTCCAAATTTTATTGGTTAAAATGCAATTACTATTAACCATTGAGAAATATTAATTAGACTTAATTATTTATTAGTTTAAAAATAAAATTAATAAAATCATTTAAAATTTATAATAATAATAAATTAAAAATTTAAATATTAAATCTAAATTTGAATAAATTAGTTTCAGATTATAAGAATTAAAATATTGATCATCCATCTGGGTTGAAGTGACACCATTCCAAATCAACACACAACATACAAACATTCAAACAACACACAAGACATCAACATTCCAAATATTCCTCCCACAGATGTTTCGAGTTTGGATTAAAATATAATAAAATAACAATTAATAAATTATGATAATAATAAGTAATAAATATATGTATATATATTTGTATGAATTATACTTTCATATTATACAAGAAACATTCAGTTTTATATTAAATTAGAATCTTGTGCGAAATTAGAGAATGTTTTTTTTCTGATATTTGACAATTTAATGCGACTCTTGTTGGAAATATTTGGAAGCCATGGATCGGTAAAGTCTCTGCAGATTATGAGAATAAAGGAAGTCTTTGATTGATTCTAAATTAAATTTTAATTAAAAAATTTAATCACATAAGTAATATTCATATATACAAGCATCATTAATTGATTACCTGATTAAATAAGTTTGGAAATAATAAATGAAAATAAAAAGACTAAAAAAAGTTTCTCTAAGAGAGTAAAAAATTGATATATTTTAGAGACCAAAGATCGAACCAATTACATTTTTTATTTTCATTTAAACAAACAAGATGCGTTTGAAAATGCTCAATGAGCCTAACATAATATGATATTCGAGCCAGAACCATAAGTAGTAAGAAGACAAAAAAAGATTACACAAACTGATTTCTTCAAAGTGAATAATCCAAAAGATTCAAATCAGAAGAGTTGACCGAACACATTACTTTGGACAAGAAATATTGTATGTGTTACTCAAGTCAATACTGGAGAAAGTTCCAAAAGAGAAACCTCCAGATATAATTCCTTAATCACCTTTTCAAATTTTTTAAAGAAGATAAAATTTATTTTCCTAACGTTAGAGGGGACCAATCTAAACATTATAACTGAGGTTGCATACTTTGGTTGGAATATATGTTTCCAATTTTAGTGACATCTTTTGGATACTCCATACCGATATACCCATTGTAATGAACTTATTATTTGCCTAGAGGATTAAGGTATGTCACTCTTCAGAATCTAAAACGTTTCTTGTTCTTCTTCATTCTTCTTCATTCATTAAAACCGACGAACAGCACGTACTGTCATTAATCATCTGGAAATATTCTTTGGCATTTTTGGCAAATGAAAATGGCATTTATTGAGATGTAATGATAATTTGGCAGGTTTCATCGATTCATTCGTCAGTTGGGTTAAGCAAATGAATCATTGTGGTAATAACGGATTATTTTTGCTGGCAATAAATCCATATTGAATGTACGACGGATCATATTTCCCACATTTTTATTGCTTTTACTCATATCAAAATCGAGTATTTAAAAAAGTAATAAAAAGTTATTTATTTAAACAATAATATTTTTCATCATTTTATGGTTGATACAATTTTATTTATGAGAGATAGAAACATGTTGGAAACGTTTTAAATCATTGAATTTTTGAATAACACTTTTTATAAATGTAATTCATAATTTTGCTGTGGACCCCCTTAATCACGTTGTGGACCCCTGGGGCTCCACTTTGACCCGGTTGGGAAGCCCTGTTTTAGGACAACCTATAAAAATACAAATATAAAAAAGATCTACTTATACATTATAAGTACTTTATATCACACAGAAAATATAGATAACAAAGTAAATATAATGGTAATTTTCCTTTTTAAGTAAGATAATAAAAATTTTTCTTGATCAAGTAGAGTTCTGCCAGCATAAATAATGGATTAAAAAATTTTGATTTACTAGTTCCGTCGTATTTTTCATTAACGCTAAGTTTTATATGAAGGATATTGCTTAAATATAATATGATTGAAACATAAGTATTGTCCACTTTAAAATAATATTTATGTTAGGAATTAAAAAAAAAATTAAAAAAAGGAATTAAAAGTGTTAGGAAAATTTTTGAAAGAAGTTAAATTAAATATGTACATATTAAAATTTTTATATAATTAAATATGTTAACGTTTGAAAAAAATAAATTATTAAAATTAAAACGATCTAATTAAATTGTTTAATAATTAAAATTTTTTGAGAGTTTGAAATTTAATAAAAAAAGTAAAATGTATAATTTTTATATGTGTAACGATTTTTAAAAATTAATAAAATTAAACGAAACGATTAAATATTTTAAAATGTTATCGTAATTTAAAATTGATTTATAAAACCAAATATTAATATTTATAAGTATTTTTATTTATATCGGTTTTAGATTTATAAAACAAATTGTTCCTCAAAAAATAAGTTTGTTTAAATATTAGATTTAAACATTTTTTGGTGTTGTATAATAAAGTTTGGATGTCTGAAATAAATTTTAATAATAATTCCAATGATGTTCCAAGAACTTCTAATAATTTACATATTCAATAAAGACAAAAAGTAAATTAACAAATGAGCAAGAAAAATGTTTCACTATTAAAAAATATTATTCAAAATTAGACAAAAAAGTTTGTTACATTTAATGAAGTAATTTAAGAGAAGCAACTTAAGGTGACATTATTTATGGAAGTATAGTACGAATGCGTCAGACCTTTTTAAAACCGATGTTCACAGCGTTGGTAAATCCCAACAACTTTATTTCTGCTGCCCATAAGTCATGGAGCAGATTATTATTATTGAATTTATCTCTAATTGATTTTCGAAAATGTTTTGCTTCTTTTTAATTTTTCAATTTCGCAGATAACCATAAGTTTTACATCTAACTAAATCTTGTACGAGTCATGGGAATTTCGGCATATATGAAGATGAAGATGTTTCTGTAAGAATTTCTCTATACGTTATACTAAGAAATTAATTTTAAGGAACTGAAAATATTAAAAAGACAGAATATAGTAACTGACCTATTCCTTCATGTTTCGAAATGATCATTGAATACTTCAAAATTCGGTCATCGTCGAGCATGTTCATTTTACTAAGCAATTGCAATATTCTTTTGCACAATAAGATATCCTCCGGCGTGGCTCTATTTTCGTTTATATAAATTTTACTCATTAAATCTAAAGCCTGTTCAAAATCTTCACTTTCCAATAATACTTCCACCATTTCTCTATTAATAATAGTTTTCTAAACAAACAAGAAACACAAATAATAATTTTTAAACAAAACACAAGCACAACCCCAGACAGATCTGGTGAACATTAATTTGATATTATTTGAATATTATTTGACCACATTTCGTTCCTCATTGATTATTATCAGTAATTGAATATTTTATTAAAAAACTGCATTACAAAGCAGCATAGAATATGTGCAATTAATTTATCAAAATAATATAAAAAAAAATATTAAAAATAATATAATAAAAGTAATTTAAATTATCCTCCAATAAAGTTAAATTAAAAAAGTATATCCTAAACATATTTCCTTATACTTTTGCACTGCTTGGAAATATATTTTCTTAAAAAAAGCATAAAGTTCTGATGATAATCAATTATGATGAAAACAACAGTACTTTTTCAAAATATGCTCTGTCATATATACAGGGTTGTCAACTAAGTTTTTTCCAATGCATTTGTCGTTGTATCTGGAGATCTATGACCGCTAAAAAATCCAAATTTGGTGTGCATATTGTATGATTAATACACATTATAACTATCAAAAGTTTATTAATATTTATTTCAGTTTACATAATAAAAAATGCAATAAATTAAAAATTGTTTATTTAGAATAATACGATATTACAATATTTTTGCCTTCTTTCAAAGTAAGCTATGCATTTCAACAGATAAGACGTGAGAAAGTTTATTTTCTATTGTTGGAAGCGTAAATTATCAGTTGTAAACATTGAAAAAGAGATAAAAAAACACACTGGGAGAAGGAACAACCACGTCACGTACATGTTCCAACTGGGTAAAGAAATTCGAGAACGGTAACTTCGAGGTAAATGAAGAAGTTCGCAGTGGGCGACCTTCTTATAAGCTGGCTGCAGATATAGAACGAATTCTAGAGGAAAACAAATTTGCCACTACGAGATTCATTGGCCAAGAAATTGGAATTAGCCACGAAGCAGTGCGTCAGAATCTTGTGAAAATGAACAAACGTTACCTCGCCAACGTGTGGGTTCCACATGTTTTAACAGAAGCTGCTGAGGAAAAGAGAATGTCTGTGTGTGAAAAACTGCTTGCTATGTACTGCAGCAACAATTTCCTGCACCGTATAGTGACTGTGGATGAGATGTGGGTATTCTAGGAGAATACATCCTCATACACTCACAAATCTTGGCGTGGAAGTGGCGATGAGCCTGCTACAGAATCCAAAGTGAGGTTAACTAAGAGGAAGTATCTGGCTACCGCCTTCTGGGATTCGAAAGGTGTGATCTTGATGGATGTGTAAGAAAGTGGAAAAAACGATGACGGCAACATACTACTGCAGTTTGCTGGAAAGCTGAAGACAGCTATCCTGGTAAAACAATGACGGAAAACCACGGACGGTTTTCTGTACCTTCTTCAGGACAATGTATGTTCACATACGGCACATCTCACCCAGGTCAGGATTGCCGAAATGCATCTAAACATTCTGCAACACACCCCCCCCTATTTCACGGATCTGGCTCCTTCAGACTATCTATTTTCACCAATGAAAGGAGCTTTTAAAGATCAGAACTGTGCATCTTCTGAAGAGGTTCAGGAGTAACTTCAGGAGTGGTTAAACACCATACCGGATCCTTCTTCGAGAATGGTATCAATAAGTTGCCAGGATGTTGGCAACGTTGCATTGACAATAATGGCTGCTATTTTGAACATTTGGCTGATGATGATGAATGATAGTTTATATTGTTTGATAGTTATTATATTTGATAGTTTTTGTTATTTTCAGAAAAAACTTAGTTGGCAACCCTGTATATATATATACAGTAGATTCTATTTTTACGCGGTTTTATAACGTTAAGATAACCGGAGATATCGCATCAGCAGATGAATAGGGAGCTAAAAGTTTTCCAAAAAATTGGTCAAAGTTATTGAAGATGGGCGATATAGTCCACATCAAGTCTTTAATGCAGACGAGACTACATTATTTTTGAAAAAGATGCTAGATCGTTCCTATATTGCTAAAGCCGAAAATACTTCAAGTTGTTTTAAAGCAGCAAAAGATAGAACCACATTGCGTCCGGAGATCGAATATTAAAACCTCTTGTTGTAAATCGATCACTAAGCCTTTGATCGCTGAAGGGTAAAGATATGAGAAAGATTCCAGTTCATTGGATGCCCAAAACGCATGGGTAACTACTGGAATTTTCACAGAATGGTTTAAACGATATTTTATTCCAGAAGTTACAAAATATTTGCTAGTCTCGAGTTCAAAGTGATTTGGCTCATCGATAACACTCCAGGTCATCCGCATATTAAACATTCCTGTTTCAGAATTAATTAAAAAATTTATCAAAATTGAAAAATAAGTAAAATTGGATTCATGTAAAAAAATATATGTTTAATAAAAAAAATATTAATACAACATCTATATATATATATATATATATATATATATATATAATTTTTTTTACAAATAAACTTGAAAAAAGATGGAAATTTTTTATTATAAACAAATAAACGCCATTTATAAATATATTTTAGGATAATATATTTCATCTCCGGTAACAATTTGCTCTAAAAACGGCAATCGATCTTGACGAGAGAGGAGCGTACTGCAGATTGTAACTCTTTGTTTGTAGTTGTTTTCGGTTAACTCATAAACTTGTGCACCTTACCAAGTGACAGCAATTGATTGCAAATAGTTTATTGCGAACAGTTTAAAGCTGTCTCAAGCTCTTGTTGCTTAATTTCAGGATTTGTAACCACAAGAGCCTCAAGTGTTTCCTGGTCAAAATCAAACACACGACCTCGACCATTCTCTTTATTCAACGAAAAATTTCCATCGCAAAATTTCTTAAACCATTTTCTGACAGAAACTGAGACAAAATGGAATATCTGTCAGGGATTGGTGATGATGATATTGACAACATATAGAAAAATCATTTGAGCATTTTTGAGAGCGTTTTTATTGAGAATCAATAGAAAATACGACAATGAAGAACTGTTCTGCAATTTATCACTTTTTGGAAATCCACACACGGGGTGTAGCTCGAAGACAATGAATTACAATGCATATATACTATGAGGGAAAATTTGGAATGTTATAAGTTTGTTGGTTGTACGCTACTCATTCTCTCCTTGGAATCTTCCAGGAAGGTCTCCAAGGAATGAGAATCAACAAAGACGATATTTGTGCGACGCATTTCCAGGAGAGGGAATATGAGGCTGTTTCAAATGTTAGTGTCAGGAGAGTAAGGAGAGAATTATTATCAAACAAAAATAATTGTAATAAAATTAATTAAATTCAATAAACTTGAAAAAAGATGGCAATTTTTTATTATAAACAAATAAACGCCATTTAAAAATATATTTTAGGATAATATATTTCGACGGTTTAACCGTCATCATCAGATCACTGATTATGTTCTTTTTTATTGCTTTTATATAAGAAATGAATGATTATGCAATCGCTTATGTAAGTCTAATCGAAGGAGTTTATTTGTTTATAATTATTTTTATTTTTCATATTTTAATTTCTAGTTTTCTTATGAATTTTACTGAATTTTAATATTAAAAAAAATATAAATTTATAAAATTAACCAAGCCAGACAATTGAACAATTTTCCTTATGAAATTGTAACATTTTATTGCTTCAATATGTTGCTCATTTGCCCGATATGCACGAGCGAGAATCAAGCGACTGTAAATTGTAGGTGTATTCAATTGGGGTCCCACAGGAGAATATTTCTTTGTATAAAATTTGGCACTTTTAATTGAGTCGTCATCATGACAGAATTTAAATACTAAGAAATAAATGAAAAAATATGTATAAATATATATTTAAAAATATCATACAGCTTGTTTTGTCTCCCAATACAACTCTTTTATTAATGACTAAGTTAGCCGTTAAGGTTCCAACAGTCTTTATCACTTTCTGAATCATAATTATAAATTATGCTTAATATAAATAACTATATAATCTGTTGAAAACCACTACAATTAATACACACTTTATAACGGAGGTCGTCAGGTCGTCAGATAGAAACAAAACTTTTAAAGCGCAACAGAACTTATACAATCAATGAATAAGTTTGTCATCTATACACACTCAATATAGTTATTGAAAGAAGGATTGATATATTATTTTGTGATTCAAAGGTCTTATATAAAATGATTTAGTTTTTAGTATTGTTATTCCATTCTTTTTATTAGCTTACTTTCTATATATATATATATATATATATATATATATATATATCCATAGAATTTAGAAACCTTTTTTGAAAGATTTTTACTCAATCGATTTTCTTCAAACTTTATACACTCATTCTCGATGACAATAAATGATTATGTAAAAATTTGATCGAAAAATACTTTTTAAGATCCCAAAATGGGAAAAAAACGGAAAATTCTGAGTTCCAGAACAATATTAATTGCAAGATATCTACTTATAAATTATAAGTAGTTTATATTAATTTTTAATGTCTTTTTTTAATTAAATTTTTTAAATTTTAAAAACTTTGTTGGCAAAGTAGAGTTCTGTCTGCATAAAGAATGGATATAAAAAAATTAATTTTTTTGATTTACTAGTTTTGTAAATTAATTTATCAATTTTTTGTTAGTTTCTCCACTATTGATTTTGAATATCCGTTATCATATTATAATTGAGATATTTTTATTAAGGTTGTAATTACATCCTTAATATGTAGAAGAAGCCCATGAACTAAAAATAAGACCTTTAACCATATTTGGACGATATTTTGGAAATTACAGACCAACCTTGCAACACTAATATTAAAAGTTTAGAAATTGAATATGTTCTAACTGTACCATATTTAGAGTGGTTTAAAATATTTAAAAATTCAATTTTGAAAGGGCTAAATAATGCTATAAGTTTAAAAGTAAAATCCCGTACTCAAAAAATTAAAGCATGTTCGACAATAAATCTTTAACGCCGCATTGATTATGTTCGGATCTCATTTGCCAATATACGTGTAATATAATGAGTGTAACATCACATATATTGGAGAGACTTCATGTCACCTCTGTATGAGAATCCAGAACCACAGTTGTGATGTAGGTGAAAGTAACATTTCAGGACATATAAAACATTGTAAAGGACACATAAGTTCACAACACTTTAATATTCTGTGCACTCAATTTAAGAATTATTGGGAGAGAGTGATATGTTAAGCGTTATAAATAAGATCTTTGGATCCTAAAATTAAAGTTCGAACTGCATTCTCTACAACTTTGTTTAGATTTTATAAATGATGTACTGATGACACCTCTTCGATGGTTCAGCGTAAGTAATATGCTTTGAAAATAGCAATAATACCATGCTCCATGTGCTTCAGAATGGACGTTGTGTTGGGCGGTTAAAATTACATTTATGTGCTTGTCAACACAATTTAGAGCAGTGTGATTGCTGAAGCATTATTTAGAAGTCATAGTACTTTATGTTCGCGACATTTTTCAAACAGTAATCCTTTACTATTGGACACAAAAATTCTGTGAACCAGCTCTCAAAAATATCTCGTGGTACCCAAGCTTTTTTTGCTGCCTTTCCATGTAACTGACAGGAAAATTTTTTCATGACTTCTTAGAGCTTTTGGATTTTCTGAATGATAGATGAGTAGAAATTTTAGGCTAAAATCAACTGACATATTACGGCAAACCTATAATGTCAAACAATTTCTTGTGGCCCTGTATTCAAGAAACTGTCTCTCAGTAAGTGATATGTAGTTTCTCTTGGGCATACGCTTCCAAAAAAGTCAATCTGTTTGACATTAAATATCTGTTGATGTCTGAAGATATTTTTCTCCTCAATTTTAGCAATGTTTCAGCAATTTGCTTTAAAGGCTTCGGCATCCTTTACAATTTTGCTGGTAGACTCGCCTGTTAGTGCTCAGTTATGTGGTTGGGCACGTCGTTTAAATTTATAAAACAAACTATCACTGGCAATGAAATCGTCAATCTATGTGCCTGCTGACATCATTTTTTGTAGAAAATTATGCAAACTGAAAGTTTTAGATTGGATTGACATTATACTTAAAGGAATACGGCATTAAACTTGTTCCTCGATTCAAGTGCTAAAAATTTGTTCCATGTAGACCGTTATCATTGATCTAGTTCTGATTATCTTTGATGCAGCAAGGAGTGTCATTGTTGGAAAGAATATTCTACTGTTCTGAGCATTCTTAAGTATGGCTCTGACAATAGCATCTGACAAATCTAATGCTCAGCACTCATTTGCCTGTCAATTTACCTAATTCGATTAATAATAATCGATGTATTTTAGCATAATAATGAACTATTGTAATTCATGATCATTTTAAAATGAAACGGCGTTATAACGAAATCGTGCTCAAAGAAGTCACGCTGAGCGGACATTGCCTGTTCTTCATGTGAAGATAATAAGTAAATTTACCTAACATTTTACATTATGATTATCATTTGCTCACATCGACATTTGCTACACGGACATTGCGTAAAAGAGTTTATAGGCAATTTTAATGAAAAAAACTTTTTTTATTATTATTTTTCGATAAAAAAGCATATTTTTTTGCAAATTAATTAAGGAAAATCGATACTGTGAAAAATTTCAGTGAAAAGAATTTTGATAAATTTGGATTTTCTCTCACAAGTAAATTTTGTAAATTCAAAAATAATTGTAAAGTTATTTTAATGTTTTTTTCTAATATTTAAAATGGGATTACTGAAAAGAAATAATATTGCAATAATTTCAATTAAGAGTTTTTAATTAGGAAATTGTATTGAAAAGGCTTTTTTTATTATTAATTTTCGATAAAAAACATTGTATTGCAAATTACAGGGTTATTAATAATTATATCCACTTTATTAATAATTATATCCACTTTATTAATAATTATATCCACTTTATTAATAATTATATCCATTTTATTAAAAATTATAATATTTTTAGAT
>MQRK01251930.1:4174-16333 GCA_001938485.1 Girardia tigrina | reverse complement strand
ATATATATATATATATATATATATATATATATATATATATATATATATATTTTATAATAATTTTGTTTATTTGTTTCTCTTGTTTTTATTTCCTTAATTCGTTTCATTTTTGTTAATATCTCGAATAATTATCCACCTCCGATATTTTTCCAAAAAACTTTGCTAAAAATATAATCATCCATGGGGAATGATTTCAAGTTTTAGAGTATAAAGGAAATGGGAACTTGATTGGGGTAGCCGACATTAACTTTGATCTTAAAGAATTTCTAGGTTACCTTTTGGTTGTTCATTGAAATGTTCATTGAAAGGAAGTAGTGTACTTAACTTACAGTATCATTTAAAGTTTATCATGAAAAAATATTTTCATATCACCAAATAAGGTAAATTATTAAAAATAAAAAAAATCTTTTCTAAACTAAATACCAAAAAAGTCATTTCATGATATATTATTTTGATAAAATAATCTTGGAATTCTTACATCTATTTCTCACCGATATTTTTTCTAGTACATCTTTTTAGCTTTCCTCTCTTTTATTATTAGTATACCAAATTTGTATATATTTTGTTTCTATGGTCGCAAAAACAATTTTTATCGGGTTTAATTGTGGCGAGCAATAAGACAAATAATTAAGCCTTAATCTAAAAATATTAGGTCTTCAAGTATGAAATTTGTATAACTAAAGTCAAAGTTTATTAATAATTTCTCAATACAAATTATTAAGAACATTGAGACAATTCTCGTTTGAATTATTATTATTATTATCACATTTAGAGTAATTACAACTCTCAGAAGATCTTTCACCGTTTGACATCGCTCTTATTGGTTTTGTTATTTCTATTTTTAATCATGATTATTCGAACAATTTTTCTATTTTTTTAAATATTTAATTTCTAAAAATTTTAATTAAAAATAATAATTTAAACTATTTCTGTATAATAACCCAAAAAATAAAAATGTTATCAAATTATTAAAAATGAATTTAATTTAAATGTTATTAATTTTATTTATATTTAATTAAATGCTTTTCTTTTCTTAAAAAATATTAAACTTAATTTTAATTCTTAATTTAAAAAATATAAACATCAAATTATTATTTTAATTATGTTCAAATAGTCAATCACTTTAAATTTAAAAAAATACAATTTCCACCTGGGTGGAGAATCAACATTCTAAGTTCAAAATACTCAAATCAGCATACATCATCCATACATTTACACATTCAAACAATTTAAAATGTTCCTCACACAAATATTTATGTCATTAATTTATGGCATTATCACAATAATAATATGATAACTGATATTATCGACACTTTTGCCATTTGAGTGGCAACTTGTTGAGGCCATTTGAATAAACATTTTGTGGATGAGAATCTATAAATTTCTGGAAGGCCATTTAACGGTATACTCGGAAATAAATTTGTTTCCTATCAAAAAGTTGTTTAAATTGAGAAAGAAACGAGAGTCAGTTGGAGTCAGTCTGGTGAGTATGGGGGATGATGCAGAAGTTCCAACTCAAGTTCCTGTTTTGATTTGCACTGTCTTAAGTGTAGAATGTATCTTTATATTGTAGTTTAGCAATGTATGAGTCAACCTGTTTACCAAACACGGTTGTTTTTCTTTTAATTTCGCCATCATATATTTTATTTGCTTGCAGTAGACATCTGCTATGATTGACGAATCAGGTTTCATGAAGTCAAAATGGATTAAACCTGCGGTAGGCCACCAAACACACACCATTAGCTTCTATTTATGAATGTTGTGCTTTGAACTGTGTTTTGGTGCTTAATTCATGTCCCCTAGCTTGCTAAATGTCAAAATGGATTCACTTTTCATAACAAGTGACTACTCGATTCAAAAAATACTCACATTTATAACAAGAAAGCATCACCAAACAAGCATCAAAAAGCTTTTCTTTCTACTTTTCATTTAACTCACTTATCCAACATTTTCACTTTACCAATTTGAGCCAAGTGATTCAATATTGTTTGTTTTTTAACAGCAAACTAAAGCGATAAATCATGAGCACTTTGTGATGGATCCGACTCCACGGTTACCTTCAGTTCGTCAATGTCTACCTTCATTCAAGTTACCTTCCACAAATTTCCGGAACCAATTTGAGACTGTCTGCATTGTATATAATACAGCCGTGACAATCACATTTATAAAATTTTATTTGTACATCTTTTAGTGTAGAACAAAATTATTTAATTCTATATTGTCACAACGCCTTCTTTTCAGGTGCTTTATCATTCAAGGTAGAATGTACTTGCAGTTATAGTAATAATTGAAAATACGCTTTTGTATTTTTGTTTATAATTTGTAAAATTACGCATGGAGGTCACCTAATGAAATTAATTAACTTCCTCATAATTTAATTAATTGCTAATTAATTAATTGGTGATTAAATCGATTTATTCAATGAGAGAAACATCATCTAAATTGGCAGAATAGAGGTGAGACCTCGACACCGGGCGCCCCGCCTCAAATCGCCATGGACGCGTCCAACCATGACGGACATCTGTCCCGCAATTCAGTCCTCTGGAAAAATGTCTTTCAGTTATGCATGAAAATAATAAATGGAAAACAAAATTAGAAAAAAGATGAAATAAATCGATTTAATAATTCAATTTTTATTTTTCGTAATTTTTCTTTGTTTAATTTCATATTTAAATGAAATCGATTTTCGCCACAGTGAAAGTGAGAGTTTGTTTAAATGCATCGATAATGGACAATGATGATTGAGCGGAAATTGGAAAACGAATTCCAATGGAAAGAAGAACGATAATTTTCGTTAAACAAAAAAAATATTTTCATTTGAAAACAAAAATAATTCAATTTTTCTTTGCTGATAAAATTGACGACAAAAAAATTCGATTTTTATCGATTGAGCAAAAAAAGAATAATAACAAAAGAAAAGAAATAAAAGTGATTTCGTTTTCGAATAAACAAAAAAATTATTTCAACAATCTCTGAAACGAAATCGAAAACCGACCGGACAATCACGCAAACTGCCGCTCGTCGACAACCGTCACACTGATATAATTAATAGTAATAGCAACGAAACCCTCTTGCAATTGCTGCTGAACAATGAGTCAAAGTTTCCGCGATAAAAACAACAATAGATTCCTAAACTGTCTCAAAATTTATTTGATATTTCGTTTAAAAATCCGCCAGTTGTCATTGGCAACCGAAAAAGATCTCATAAAAATAGACAATTCATTTTGACACACTTGCAACAACACACTCAAGGACAGATGCTTGAATCTAGGTGACAGTTTTTCGAGACATAATACACACACACAGACACGAAGAAAGAAAATGTGTGTCTAATTTTCGGGGAAGAGATCTAATCGAATATCTGATATCCAGACATCGACCTACAAAAACGCACACACACACACCGACAAACCGATGTAGTCTAGGAGATCTGGCCGACCAATCAGATCGCTCGGTTGCTACTGTCTGACATGTGTCGCCTTCAGCTGTGCGTTCTCTCCCCCCGCGAATGCCATACACTGATTAATTGACAATCTTTTTTCGGAATTATCTGTTCCAATATTCCACAAATATCTCTTTTCTCTTTCTTTCTCTCGAGCACTCGAGCACTCTCATTATTACTACTTCTGCTACAACTGTCCTTCTTCCAGCACGATCGGTAAGACTCTTCGCATTTCGTTTTTATTATGTTTTATCATTTCATATTTTTAGTCACGTTTTTCTGTTTTTTTGAAAAATAAGAATTAATAAATTCATTTAAACAAAATATTATTTATCTTAAAAAAAATGTTATTTTGTTTTAATTTCTGTGAAAGTAATTTTGAAAATCGGTTTTTATTTATGTTTTTTATGTATTAAAAATTAATAATTATTATTACGTAATAGTTAATTTGAATGGAGTTATATAAAAAGTTAAAATTTATTAAAATATAATAATATTATTTGCGAAAAAAATAATTTTTATCAGGTTTATTTTTTATTTTATTTATTTTTAATATTTTTTGAAGAAAAAAATATTTATTAATAGATATCGTTTATATATATATATATATTATTTTATTTTTCATTATAATTTTTTTTATAGAAAAAAATTATTTATAATTAATCCTTTTTCATTAATTACATTTTATTTACTTATTTATAATTCTTTTCTATGGAGAAAAATATTTGTAATAAATATATATAATTTATATTTTTAATTATTTATATATATTTTTTATTTAATTTATTTATCATAATTTATTAAAATAACAAATTATAAATAATTATTACTTATCATTTATATTTATTTTATTTATTTATTTATTAAAAAATATACAAATAATAAATAATTTTTTTCGTATTAAAAAAATAATTTTATCAGAAATATTTCAAATAAAAAATAATTTTCCAATTTTTGTGGGAATTATTCCATTAAAAAGTGAGATAAAACTCGTGTTTTTTCTATTTTTTTATTCGATTTAATTCGATAAAGATTCCCGGGCGAACGACGGACAATTTATCTTTTGCAAAAGTACAACAAAAAATCAGACAACTTTAACAAATGAATAATGAATTTTTTTCTCCTTTCACAAAATTCACATAAGAAGTGATTAAAGTTTGGAAAATGCTTGAGAGAAGGAAATATTATTCAGCAGTGTAGGGAAACACTCAACAAATATTTGTACAGCATGCTTTATTTACTGAATAAAGAATAAAATAAGACTTTTGGATTGAAATATAAGTATGATATCAACCTTCTATTCTCTCTAATGAGCACGTCTACAATGGAAGGTCACCCCCCTCGTCTCGCCTTCATGGGGCGGTCTAAGCGGTCTCGTACGTCGTGCTTGACATACCCATTACTAAACACTGCCTAGTATTTACTGACAACCGCGCTAGGTAAACGGAAGTCATTATATAAACACATAAATAGCTCGAGAACCAAACTTGAACCACACATTGTCGAGAATGTAACAGACCGTATCTAAAACCCTTTCTATACCCGAGAGAGATATGTATATCCATATTATCCCGGATTGTTTCACCAGGAAGAGCTGGAGTTCATTAAACGAAAATAATAATAAGTGCAAATTATAATTATTGACAAAAGAGACAGAAATGACAGACAGACAGAACGAGACATTCTTCTGGATTTATAGTACTATTTTAGGATGTCTTACAAAAGATTTAATAATGATTTTTCAACAAAATTTCTTTTCTTATGACATAAAATTTGATTTTTTTACCAATTTTTTCACGAACAAAAAATATTTCTTTTCTATTTGCCAAAATGCGTTAATTTTTTACTTTTTTTCGTCTTGCAATATTTATCCATCTTTTGGCAATAAATATCAGAAATTGGCGCTTCTTTTTTCATTTGGTAATTGCAAGTAGAATGAATACTTCACGTCGTGCGGTCAAAAAGTAACCGACCTAAAGTAAAAAAATTAATAGCTAATTTTAGTTTTTTATGTGATGAAATAAATAAACACTAGAATGCCGGACCGGTCATTTTTGAGAGCAAGGACATTTTAAACCGAACTTTATTTAAGACAATAAATCCTAATGACTTGATTTTTGCAAGCTTAAATCAATATTGTTAATATCTATCAAAATTATGAAAAGTATTAAAAATTGAATTCGATAGAAATTATTGTCTTAAATTGGTGCACTTTAATAATTGCTTTGCGGTCAAAAATGACCGCTCCGGTGTTCTAGTGTTAATATAGGTTTTAATTTAGGTAATTGTTTTATTTTATCAAACACACAAAAATTTTTATTGCAACATTTTGAATTGTTGTCAGTTTCATGATTTCAGACATAGAATATCGCAGCGTTACAAATTCTTTGGTTGCAGAAGAAGATGTGCAGTAAGATCTATGATCTTTTGAAGTCCACTTAACTATGGGACTCGCATCTCTGACAACTGTTAAATATTGGGTTAGAGAGTTTAAAGGTTACAGCCAACTCATATCAACCGCCAGAAAGAATAAACGGAAGAAGAAGATCACATCACTATGGTTTCTCCACGACAATGCGCCAGTACACGTAGTTGAAATTTCTTGGCCACAATTGAAGGTACTGGACTATCCCCCGTGCAGTATTGATTTGGCAATGAGCGATTTTTTAGAGCATTTCTGAAAAGCATTTGAGAGATATCAATTTTGAATCCAAAGATGATTTGAAGGTTGCAAGTGGAGGATTTTTTTACCACATGCCCCCCATAATCTTTCAAAAACTTGTTTTCTGAGTTGATTATTCGTTGGCGGAAGTATGTAGAGCGAAATAGACATTAAGTTTAAAAATGATGCCTGCATACGTTCAGCTTGCCGTGTTCTAAAAATGTCTTTTTTTGTGAATTTGTTTTCTTTGTCAGGTAGTACTTATTGATCTCACGACTTATATTTTATAAAAATTTCCAAGAATCTTTTTTTCCTTGCTTGGAAATATACAAAATATAATTTCTTTTGCTTAAAGGAAGCATTATTAGGATAATTATTAATTAGGATTTTTCATCAAAAAAATAATAATTATCAAAAATCTTCAAATAAAAATCAGTAATTATCATTATTTTCTACGCGAGATTCAAAAAACACTTTTGAGATATATTTAGAGAGGAAAAGAAAAACAAAAAGATAAAATTACCGAGAATTTATAGCGGGGAGAGTAAGGAGCAAGAGCGAGAAGGATTAGGATGGTGTCAGAGAATTGAGGAAGGAAAATAACTTGATATGAAACTGTCGTAATTTGACAAAGCGTTTTCCTATGTTTTTACAGAGATAATAAATGATAAATATGTACAAAAAGAATCTGATATTGACAAGAGATTTCAGACTGTAAATCGAGGGGGGTATGGACCATCCAGCATTTTCCCTTATGACCTTATGGAATTTCTGTGTTGAATAAAATAATTTATTATTATTAGGAAGTTACAAAAAGCAATGGGAGATGTTGAATATCATAATTCATAACGTTTTTATGGAAATATAATATATATGCAACTCCTTCAGATATACCACAAAATACATTTTATTAGAAAACCTTTTTTACAATGCTTTTATCAGCTTACTTCCTATTTATGTATTATATCTAGTAATCATTAACGTCGTTTATTTGAGCTTCGATTAAATGCATCAATATACCTTACAAAGCTGCAGTAAATACAAAAATTGTGGTATATCCAAAGAGTGTAAAGCTTAATTAGCAAGGTTTGTTGCAAATATTTATTGTTTTAACTGTTGAATTTTTTTCGAAGTAGGTGGTAAATGATGGTACATGAAGAGCATATAAGGCATTACATGCTTACGAGTTACAATGGGAAAGAAAAGCAAATGAGGCTGCTAAAAATATTTGAAGTTCTTTGGGTAAAAATACAGTTTGTTTCAGAAAATGCCAACGTCGGTTTAAGAAATTTCGCGACGGAAACTTTTCTTTGAATGACGAAAATGGTCGAGACCATGCGTTTGATTTTGATCAGAAGCACTTGACGCTCTTGTGGTTAAAATCCTGAAATTACTCAAAAAGAGCTTGCGACAGCTTTAAACTGTTCTCAAAAAAACTATTTTCAACCAATTGTTGTCACTTGGTAAGGTCCACAAGTTTAGAAAGCGGGTTCCGCATGAATTAACCGAAAACAACCGCAAAAAAAGAGTTATAGTCTGCAATGCGCTCCTCTTTCGTCAAGATCGATTTCTGTTTTTAGAGCAAATTGTTACAGGAGATGAAAATAGGTCCTTCATCTTAATCGGAAGAGACGAACACAATGGTTTCACAAAAGTTAAAGGGCGATACCCACACCAAAGCCTGACTTGCATGCGAAAAAGATAATGTTGTGGGTTTGGTGGAATTTTAAAGGTATTCTTCATTTTAAACTTTTACCAAATAACCAAACTATTACAAGTGGAGTGTATAGTGAACAATTGGAATGGTTAAACCAAGCTTTGAGAAAAAAGAACCCACGCTGATAAATGGGAAGGGCATAATTCTTCATCATAATAACTCACAACCGGTTGAGAAGTTCTACCACAATCTACATATTCTACAGATATTGCACCATCCGATTATCATTTGTTTCGTTCATTGCAAATATTTTCTAAGAGGAAAAATTTCAAAACGCCCGGACCGAATTTTTTGAATGTAAATCACAAGAATTTAATAACGTTGGCACAAGTAGTTGAAAACGACGGCGACTCTATTGTTGATTAAATTCTTTTGTTTGTTCAAATAGATTTGTTTAAAATATTTTTTTAAATGACATTAATTGTCACTAGACATAATATGAGTGCAACATATTTGTAAAATGATTCTTCACCCACTTTCCGTGGTCTGGTTGAGTTGAAATTTTGATCAAATGTGAAACCCCGACGACACTACATTAATCAAGTACAACTTTTACCTCATGAATTATTAATTATCATTTTTGTAAAAAAACAAATTTGCATTTATCAAATAATTATCTTATCTAATGATTTAATCAATAATGCCTCGCAAGAAACTCTCCAAATTATTTTTTAAAATTACTGCCCATTATTTTATAATAGATTATTCTCACATTTGATCGAAAAACTTCATTCATTAATATCAAGATCAATATTGACTTGTTATTACTTATGTTGATGAAACATTTTGATTATATAAGAAAGATCAAGAAAGTTTTTGGGCTGGTTCTCATATACTAAACCCTCCTTCCTGTAACTAACCGTAAGAAGATCATGTACCCTCTAAGCGTAACGTAACACAATGTTTTTCAATCTAAACATAATAGATAAAAATTATTATACGAATGGACACCAGTGTCATAATCCTAACTTTGTGACCAAATATGAAAATAGAAATTAGACGGTCATAACATTTTACTTTTAAAGTAAATAATTAATAATTATTGAAACTTTCGGAAAATTTTTATTAATCTTTATCAATTTATATTTTTATATTAAAATATTTTTGTGTATACAAAATGATACACGCGGTACACTGAGCATCAATGTTTCAATAAAAACCCAAAATAATAAAAATGTTATCAAATTATTATTTAAATTATGTTCGAATAGTCAATCACTTTAAATACAAAAAATACCAATTTCCATCTGGGTGGAGAATCACCATTCTAAGTTCAACATACTCAAATCAACATGCATCATCAATACATTCACACATTTAAACAATTTAAAATATTCCTCACAAGTGATGAAAAAAGAAACAAATTTAATTAAAATATTAAAAGACAAACAAAATATTAAAGTAAATAATATATTGTATATTGTAGGAGAAAAAAGATATTCAATTAATTTTAAATGAGAAGACTTTTTATTTCGTATTATTATAATATGACGGGCACTATTTATATTTTGTTATCTTTTTTGGGACACTTATCTGAAAATTTTCTGATCAAAATGAAAACGAATGTTAGCTATTAAGACAGTTCTAGCCAAACTTCCCCTTCTTGTAACAAAATTTTATTATTTATTTCCAAACATTTTATCGTTATAATTGATTTTCAAGTTGTATTACAATACTTGTCTACAGTACCATTACCACATAGCTTTACTACAAATGTTAATCAAGCTGAATAGAGATAAATTTTCTATTTCGTCTTAATGAGCCACGCAAATTTACTCGGAATAACTAATCTCAAAAACAGTATTGTCGCTCAAGTTCACCTAATAAAATAAATGATATACATGTGTCAACAAAAGTTCTTCTAATACATAGTTTTACTCGTCAAAATATTGATATGTTGCTGCAGTAAGTAGGTAAGTAGAATGCATCAGCGTCAACCTATTTTAATGTACACTATTTGTATGCACTGGTCATCGAACATTACTGTCAGTACTGCGCTAATTGATTGGAGTTTCCATTCTATAAGAAGCAGTAATATATTACTAATATATTACTAATTCGGCTCCAAAGAGCTTATTATGTTTCAAGACGGGGTAAAATCCACAGACATACATGGCAAAAATTATAATAAATTTTACCACCCCGAATGGCGTTATTAATTATAATGTTATTATTACAACCATTATTAATATCGTCATCATTATTACGGGGGAAGAGTCATTCGCCATACGTATCTAATATGAGAGCCTAAAGGGAAAAGATCGGTGAGTTCCATCAACAAATATTGAAATGCTCGGTCTCTGTTTACACAAATAGAATTCATATATTGTTGAACAAGCAGAAATAGTAAACAAAATGGAGTCAACAAAATTATTTTGCGAAAACGAGAAAATATTTTTGTTTTTATTTTATAAACTGAATATTTTAATGACAATATCTTCGACCCTTGTTCCAAATGTACAAAAGGTTTTTATTAATATTAATAATAATTAATTATATTTAATATGATTTTTAATATTTTCGACAACGTTTAGTAAACATTGATTCCTTTGTTGGATCACCATTTTTAGGAATAAAATAATCATAATTGATATTTTTAATAAAATTATTATACATTTTTTCATTAATTATTTATTGCTAATTAAATTATACACATTTTTGTGATTTGGCAGTTTCTTTATTATTATTCCCACATTGAGACATGGACCTCGGTGTTTATTTGAAGAAGGGTGGGAAGAAGTGCTCTAAATTTGTCTTTGCTTTTATTTTTATTTAAGATATAAAGACGAGTCTCCTCATTCCATTTTATGTAAACAATACCGGATCGGCGTCAAGCAATCCTTTGGATTGAAGTAGTCTTAGCGATATAAAGTAGCAAGAATTCTAAAGAATCTGGGTCCCCTTTTTTCATATTATCTTCCCGTAAGAAGCTACTTCGCATTCTTATACAGGGCTACCATAAAGTAACATAAAAACTTCAGTGCAGCATGATATAATGAAAATTCAAGTTCTAGCTATTGTGAATACATGAAAATGTCACATTAATGCTAGGAATTTAATAAGCCTAGTGAGTGAATAAATGTCTACCACCTTCAGCTTTACACTATCGTAGACGTGAAATAACGCTGTCCATAACAGAGTGGAGCAAATCTTTTGGAATTGCTAAAAGTACTCAAATCTCTGTTTATATACAGTAAGATAGGGATACAGATGGAGATGATGTTGTAAGATCTTCATAACTTGATTGAGGAATGTTAATTGGAAATGTTAATAATAATTTGGGTAGAGCTGATGTGGTCATCTGCTAAAACGATGCTTTACACTTTGTCAATCTTTTCTAGCTCTATTGAGAGTCGACCAAATTTGACTTTGTCTTCAACAGGCCAAAATTGTTAAAATTTTTTAATCAAGAATCTTAATGTGTTCCTGTTGGGACTATCATTCTCATTATGGACTCCTTGAATTGTTCTTAACCGCGACAAAGTAGCTGTATCACTTTCCCAATCTTCATAATTAAGCTGAACAAGTAATATTTTGTTCTCGAGTGATAAACTGGACATGGGTTCAAATTTAAATTAGTGCAGACATAATTCCTACAATACAAACAACAAATACTCGAACACTCTAAATAAATGTCGTTACAGTTAATAAATCAATAGCACCTTGAAGTCGTTGTGTTACCACAAGCTAACCCAATATTTATCCAAACAATGGAGAAGATGACGTAGAATTTCAATTCATAGATCAAAATATAATAAATATAATATTTATATTTCGATAAACATTTACAAAAGGAATATTCCCCTTGGGAGAGGAAAATAATTAACATAAGCCTAATCCATGGAATCACTGTTTTGCCTCAACTAGGTACTTGTACTAATAATTATTATAATTATTATTATTAATTTTTCATTTATCAGTCATTATGTTACAAGTATATTGTCTCTTAAAATACAGTGCGAAATGCATTAATAAATTAAATTAAAATAATTGTCATTAATTATCAATTTTATTTTATCAAATTAATAGAATGAATAATAACAATAAACAATGAATAAAGAATTTAATATTTATAACATATCTCAATGAAGGATCCATTATTAACTATGAAAATATAAAATAAAGCACAGTTTACCTCATTGAATTCCCTTAATTAGCATTTCCGTCTGACGTTGCTATTGTGTTTTCTATAGAATATTTTAAAATATATTTACTGTATATAAATAAATAGTTTAATTGACTTTGTAAACGAGACAAGGAGGAAATAAACAATTTGGAATGGCCACTGAGGAGAATATTAGTTTCCACTGAGCATCAATTACTTCCCATTATTATTAT
>MQRK01251924.1:0-31111 GCA_001938485.1 Girardia tigrina | reverse complement strand
TTATAAACAAGATCGGAGCACAAACCGAGAGGAGTGGGAGATTTATTACTGAACATATCACGAATTTTATATGATTGGGAAATAATTTTTAGATTCATGGTATTTGGAATCAAACTTTTAAAAATTAATGATTTTAAATGTTTAAAGCCCTCTGAATAAGGAATCGATAAGATATACCTTGATTCAAGTGGGTTATAATTTGTATTATGGAAAATGGTTTGATGAATCGTATTATTAAGATTTTTATTATTACTATTTGACTCATTTAATATTTTATCTAAAGTTTGATGAGTTAATTTTTGGATAAATGATTTATTTAATAAACTTATTCTTATTTAATAAACTTGTTAATTTATTTAAACTTTAATGGGCATTTAAATATGTTGACGAAAGAGACCAAGAACGATATGTTATACATTTAATCATGTAGCTTTTGTACCTAGTTTCACAGAAACTACCCGGAGTATGTAGATGATGTATTTTTGATTTTCGAAAATAAAGATCATACAAAACCATTTCTAAATTATATGAATTCGATAAATTCTAATATCAAATTCACAATAGAGGGAGAAGTGCAGAGTACTCTACCATTTTAGACCTACTGATCAATATGAAATCTAATTGCTATAAAACTGGGGTTTACAGAAAGAAAACTGACACGGGTTGTAAACAACTCCGAGTAGTTTCTGTGAAACTAGGTACAAAAGCAACATGATTAAATGTTTAATATATCGTTCTTGGTCTCTTTCGTCAACACATTTAAATGTATATGCGTTACAATTACCTGCTGCCTTATTTGTGTGGTATTTTAAATGTCAACCAATTAGAAACTAGGATAGCCGTGATTGATTGACTGTATGTATAAATATAGTTGGCTATTTTGTGAAATACTCAATTTATTCTATTTCAGAATAAATAAAAGAAGCAGTACAGATACAAAGTGCAATCATGTATTTTCTGTGGAAGGAAGGAACATCACCAGCTAACATTAGGAAATGTTTATCCCGTGTATTTGGTGATACAATCATGAGCCAAAGTGTAGTCTAAAGGTAGATGCAAAGATTCTAGAATGGTTGATTATGATTGGAGGATGACACTGAACAAGAGCCTCGACAACTCTAAAAATGCAAAAGCAATTGATGAAATCATTGACGGAGATCGACGTGTCACTGTTATTGAGATTGCGGTTCTTAACAAAATGCATCAAGTTCTGTACACTGCATCATGACCCTAAATGAAGAAACTTTTTTTTAGATTGGTGCAACGACTTTTTACTCATTTCGTCAGGTACAATCGCCTGACAGCTTGCCAACAACTGCTACAAATTGTGGACGACATCGGTGAGAGGTTTTGGACAAGAATTGTTCCAGTGGACGATACCTGAGAGCCTTTTAACTTTCCTCAAACAAAGAAGTCGAATCTATGGTGCCGAAAGGAAAAAAAAGGATGTGAAATGTGAAGGTAAAGAGCGTTATTTCACAAAAAGACCCCTTTCGAAGCAAAACTCGTCACCTCCACCGATAAGGTCATGGTCACAGTATGTTGTGATTGTGACGAGATTATTTGATTTTTTTCACGAAAGTAGTAACAATTGACAGCGCCTACTACAGTAACCTTTTACAAAATGATCCTTGTCAAGCTCTGAAAACAAACGTCGTAGACAATATTTCGCAACATCTGTTCCGCAATTGGACAATGCGACTCCCAATACCGCGAAACTGACAGTGCATACTATCAAAAATCTCAAATAGCCATTTCCCATTCATTCTCCGTGTTAGTTTTTAATAAGAATTACACAATAACTTCATTTCCCAAAATATATATAATAATTAAAACAAATACATAAAAATGCGAGAATTAATGATGAAATAATTGGAACCATATTTAATTAATTTTATATAAATTAATATTTATTTGAATGATTATAATTTTGAATAATAATTTAATAATACTAATATTCTTCCTATAATTATCACCTATTTCCCGCGATATCTGGGAAATCTGGGAAGCCACCAACAAGTTGATTAACAATGTACCTAAAGTTTTCTGCAATATGGAAATTTTAAGTCCGAAGATGCGATGGGAGAAGTGCGTGTGCGTACGAGATAACTTTGTTTTGAAATTTGACCATGATTCTAATGATATGTAATATGTTAATATATTAATTTTATTTTTCCAAGAATTTATGGGATGGCCCTCGAATTTTAAAAAGAAGTTAACTCTAAAATAACTATAACAATAACTGTATATGACAACAATGGTTTCAAGATGTTTATCTATAAGAAAGAATATCTGATAGTCAAATAATCTTATAAAAAACAAATTAAGATGCAAAATTTTTATTTAGTACTGATAAATTCCTAAATTAACGAATAAAGGATAAATTGATATTAAGTGATATTCCGTATTTCCTTGATCAAATATTACAAATTATATAATAGACCTTAAAACCTTGAAAATGTTTGTTAAAAAATCTCCAATTACATAGATAAGTTGTAATAAAAACTTTTGATAGAAAATACAATAAAACTAATTCAGAGATATAAAGTTGTCAGAACTGTATAGCTCATCTCCAATAGGGTGACGTCATTATTACATTACAGATTATATCAAGGCAGATTGATTCACCGATCAGATAGTATAATTCTAAAATTAAATTCCAAACATCATTTTCTAACGTTTTACACCATAAATATTTAAATGATCGCATCACTTCAAGCTAATCAATACCAATGGAAGTGGGTTCAGTAAATAAATTATTTAAAGTAGAAATAATTTTACTAATTTATTGTGATGTAATTTGTAATTTATCTTCCTTATTATCAAAGGGATACATGAAATTAGTTAATTTAGTATTCTTAAGACTCCCAAGATCAAAATATTTATCGATTCGGACGTTTTGTTTTCTTGAAAATGAATGAAATTATGAACTTCAGGAAAAAAATGCGTTTATTATAGACCCAGAAATTTCGGCCGTCACAAACAGATACTTCCGATCGCTACATTCTGTCACTAAGCAATGTTCGTAATTACGTATATATTATGATCAAGTAAATTTAATTTAGATAAAAATATTTATTTACTACAAAATGAATGAGTGACACAAAAAATACAGTCGAAATCGCGTAATTCGGATCTCTGGGGACCGTAATAATTTATCCGGATTATACAAATAGTTTGGAAGAATTCGCAAACAAAGAAATAAATAAAGAAATTTATGTTAACAAATCATTTATTAAAAAAACTTAATAGATAAACTACTAAGTAACATGAAATGTACATTATTTTCACAAAGTAGAATAAAACAACGATAAACAGTGACCACCATATCACTGCATTCATGTCTTATTGCATATTATTCCCTCGTGTGAAAGAATTTACTTATTATTGGTTGTGGAGAAATACATCTTCAATCAGATTTTCAACAGCATGGAGATGATATTCACTAAAACCAGAGTGAGTCACCACAAAGCGCTGTCTGTTTGCAGTGCTTCCACTGTTTCCTGATGAGTGTGATCCATAAATTTCTCAGACTCATCATACTCATTTTCCTGATCATTCAACACGTCCGTTGGTACCGAGTTAACATAGTTCACTCTCATCATGTCGGATAATACTCTAGTAATTGCCAAGCTGTAGTCTATATTCACAAAATCTTCAAAATATACTTCCTTAAACGTGACTTAAATTCACGTAATCTATGAAACATATGAACATCATATTCCAGGTAGGTGAGTGGCGTCATTACTACGTTTAGATTGGCTTCATTTACATGGAATCCCACATTTATCAGATTTTTTTATTTTTTATGGATTTTTTAAGTTTTCTATTTTTGGATTTTTACGTTTTTTCAATTTTAGAAATATATCGATAAAAAGTTAATTTTCTGAAAAAAATATTGTTCTACAAGTTTAAAAATTTAAAATATCCCGATTAGACAAATTAATTTCTTCACTTTTACTTGAAAATTCATCCACGTTAAATGAATTTCCAGATTACAGTATTTTCATTATATAGAGTAAACCGAATTTTTAATCGGAACATATTATTTAGTCTGGATTGCACGATTTACCCGACTAGACACAACCGGATAACGTGATTTCGACTGTAAAAATATCTAAATATGAAATTTTGTATTTATCAAAACAGGAAATTTTATTTTTCATTCATTTTTTGTTGATAAAATTATATGATTACAAATAAAGAAAAAAATCAAAACCAGAATCGAAATTTTATAGAATGGTATAGGATAAGGATGTGGACCCAGAAAGCAAATCAATGAATTGTAAATAAGTCCGGTCATCGAAATAAAATACTGAAAAAGAAAAATGCTTGAAAAGTCAATTTCCAGGCTACAATTCACATATAACCTTAATATGGATTCTAACATAAAATATTGTCAGAAATAAATGATCTTTATCTTGAACTGCCCACCATTATTTCATCGAAGCAGTTTTGGATAAGCTAAGAACAACACGATGAAACATGTCACATGAAAAAACAATACGAGGAAGAAGCCTCTACAGAAAGAGCCAGTAGATTAATTTATAGTAAAATTGGGGCATTTCCTTTTAGAAAAAATTACAAAAAATTATTAATTGAAATATAAATTTGTATATATATATTTATACAGTAAAACCTCGTTAAGACGATATATGTTAATTCGATTTATCGGTTAACTGGATGTGATTAATGAGTCACATGTATTTAATGGTCATTATGAATATGAATTCGACGATTTACCTCAATTTGGATAACTCGATTAACTAATTCATTGAAATTGTGATGATATTTCATTATGAATTTAAATAAAAAAAGAGTTGTTTATCTGAAATAAATGAGCGAAAATTTTTATTAAAAATAAAATTCATTCATTAAAAATATATTTATTGACAATATATTTCGACGAATCGACTGTGATCTTCCGGTCACTGATTAATAACTTAATTCCCCTGTATATAAGTGTAAAAATAATGATTATGTAATCGTTTACATGAAATCACGATAATCGAAAATTCTCAATAAGCTGGTTGAGACTGCCGATTGAACATTGATGACTTAATTAATGATGCTTTACATGACACTCTCGTTCAATAACTATCAAAATGCTAACACAGAATTTTGAAATGATCAATATTAACATCACATTTAAATTTATCATGTGTTCAGCAATATTGCCCTTACTCTCTTTACAATCATGTTGAATTTGTTTACAGAGATGACGGACAGTCTCTCCAATGTATGTGTCATCGCACCCATTACATTTATATTCATAATCAACATCAGAACAAAGTGTTAAATGTGTAATAAATTTATTACTGAACACATTTTGAATTTTACGAGAATGTGATACATTTTTCAAATTTAATTCCTTTTTAATGTTTTTAACAATATCTTTTTTTAAGTTTTAAAATGATTACGACTAAGTTACAATTAAGCCAATATTAAGGTATATTATTAATATCTACTGTTACTTCAAATTCTTTCAGGATTTTTTTAACAATATTTGAAACTTATCTTATCCACTGTTTACTTTAATTTTTAAAGAGTAAGAAAATCCATTTTAACTTAACAAGGAACATAGTTTAAAAACACATACAGATTTAAGAAAAGTTGAAGACAGCGACCAGGAGCGATAAATCAAGCATCTCATTACGTTTCTTTTGTGTTTCGGTTCACAAAAGCTGTCATGTGGAGAATATAAACCTGTATCAATTTGCTGCTTCCTATAAATTCCAGTTTCGTAACTAATAGATTTTTTTTCAACCGAAAGATCTAGAAAAGGTAAGGCTCCATTCATTTCATATTCAACTGTAAAAGCAACATTTGGATGTAACGAATTCACAAATAATTAAAAATGAAGTTTATCGTTCTTATATTTTAAAACTAGAAATATATCATCAATATATCTTTTATATGCTTAAAGTTGATTCATTTTCAATAATTTAATTTTCAATCTTTGAAAGAAAATAATAGCTAACGTTGGTACTAACGGTTAACCCATGACAACCCATTAGTTTGCTTATACCACTCATTATTGAAAAGAAAATAAACATTTGATGTTGTAAAACTTAATAGGTCACGAAACAAACCTCGTCAATAATATGATATTTTGAATGATTCTACCACAGATCGCAACACACATTCAAAGTTTCAATCAAAGGAACTAATGTAACGGTTTTTCCGTACACTGAATTGTGGTACCCATTGAGATGCCGCAATGGGACTAAAATTACNGAGCCGCAACAAAGTATTAATTAGCGGTTGATTTACTTCCATCGGTGGCACACCAACATCGGTTCGATATTTAAAGAGGTTACCACGGCCTCTAGATTCCGATGAGAAGACCCGTCCGATCAAGTGGTTTCGCGTGGGAGACACCCACTCGGTATTCCCGTCATGATCCGTTATTGATTGATGTTTGAAAAATAATGAAGAAAAAAATGGACGAATAATATTTATTTCAGCGAAATGGTGTGTCAACAAAATATATATGAGAAAATAGTTCATAACACCATCTTTTAACGCTTTTCAAATCTGGTTCCTTTTTTCATCGTTTAAACAAAAAACCTTACACTGTTTTAATATATTAATTTTTGTAAATATATATATATATATATATATATATTGAATATTTTTAAATATTCATAATGTGTTTTTGTTTAATAATTTAATTTAAATTTTTGTTTAATAAATTAATTTTAATTTTTTTTATTATTTTTTTGTGGTAATGGACACTACAGGAACATTTCTAAATAAACCAGAAATATCAAAAAACCCATAAATTCACTTTCAATCTGCACTTCGAAATACCTTAACACATTAATGCCGAGAATTATTGATGATTATGATGTCATGTTACATACACTCCTTTCTTGGTCAAGATCAGCCGGCTACTGCGCATGCATGCCTGGTGACAGAGAAACAAACATGTTCCGTATGTGTTCTGAACCTTCAGAGTACACACCTTATCAACGAAACATAGCTAAATGCAATGCATAGCCATTTTATTAGCTGGGCACGAATGTTCCCGTTCGGAGTTAATGGGTTAAGTTAAAATTAAAAGCTCTGTTATCATCTGAACTTATCTCGTTATAGCTTTGAGTTTGCTGATTTCATATTTAATTATGCTAACATATATTGAGACGTTTTAATCATTGATGAAATGAGTTAAAAGGTATTCCATTTTTATGTACTTTTGGACGGTCATACAATTTGGCTGGTTGAGAACTTACCTTTTACAAGTTTATCACACATATGACTATATTTATTAAGATTTGATAATAAATTTACAGGCCTCCAATTTCTTTCGAATGGTATGGAGCCTATTTAATTTAATTTAATTTAGAGGGTCCACCTAAACTAAAGTCCTTAAGGGCCCCCTGATATGCCTCTATGAGGTCAGTGGTTTTCCGCTTTACTTCATCCATTTGGATGTTAATCAATGGGTTATAGTGATTTATTATCAGTGATTTACAATAATACTTTTTTAAAAATGTTTAGATTTAAGTTTAACCAATTAGATTCTTTATAATTACTAATTTTTATCAAAAGATTTTCATTTATTGAAAATAATTAGTATGAATTCAGAAATATATTGATCAAGAAAAATGTCAAATAGTGAAGGCCTTTGTGATAATAATCAAAATTCATATAATCAAATACATATGTAGATTTTTTAAATAATATTATTATCGATAAAATCAATGTCAGTCACCATAACTAAACCAATGGAATGTGCCCCACGTTTTTAGTTATGAGTAAATACATTCCTGTAGTTTTCTTAAATAGAAAATTTATTTTATTCTTTTTAGTCTTTATAGAAACAACGTTACTTAAAAATTTTTTATATTTATTTATTTTTAGTTCGAATAAAAATGTGTTTTTTAAATCTTTATTTTTAATAAATTATAATTTATTAATTTTAAATAATGAATTTAAATAATTAATTTTTATTTATCCATTTTTTGTGAATTCTAATGCAATTTATTCAAACAATTTTTACAATTTGTTAATTATCTATATACAAAGAAGTAAGATTGTCTCTCTGTCTGTTTATTCTTCATGCATTTGGACATGACACAATCAAATGCAATGAAACTTACCAGAAATGGTCTATACGCCTAGGAGAAGGTCGAGGTGTATTTTAATTTTAAAAAATGAATCTGACATGCTACATGCTATCTATGAAATTGACTTATAGAATCGAAGCATTCCAAAAAATAAAATGAATGAAAGCTAAACCTGGTCTTTGTTCTTTTTCATTACTCTGTAAAATATTAACGATATCTATATACTATTTATACAATTTTACTCAATAATAACTGATTAAATTGTTCATTTACTATATTACTTAAATTTAAATAAAAATAGTACGTGATGCCTGTAAAAAATTATTATCATTGGAAAGAAGAACATCATATTTACGAAAAAAATGAGTAACTGAAGGCATATATCCGAATTGATGGACAACGGGCGTACAAGCAGATTCAAGAGCAGCTGAATCTCCAGAACGAAGACAAAAGTCCATGGGGAAACGATCGAGTAAGACATGCAACTTCAGAAGTCGCTGAGAATCAAATACTGACTGACTCGAAGTCAAGATCATCGTAGTCGACAACCAACGTCAAGAGCATTGCAATGTATATTTATAGAGGAAGCGTTTCGTTATGATCCAACTAATCACTATGACACACATCCTTAACCCTAATGGGGCCGAAACTATTTCCTTCAGAAAAAATGAATTTTTGATATTAATTCTGGTTTATTATATCTAAATAACTTGTTCTACATTAAAAAATATTTTTTGTTTCATACGGTCTTTTTGTAATAGGGTGTTAGGTTTGTTTACTATTGCACCTAATGCCGCCTGTTGCTGAGTCGTCAAGTAGATGTAAAAAAATACTTGAGCAGTGTTCTTTTAAAAGGACGGTAGCCCCATTCGGGTTAACTTTATATTGGACAAATAAGTATTATTTGGTCAAAGTGTAATGCCATCAAAAGGCATGCAGAAGCATGAGGTATGGCTGTTCTAGTAATAAAGTTAAGTTACCTCAACTGCAGCCTTTTCCTAAACCACTGAAATCATTAATCTCAGGAGCAACTCCTAAATCGAAGAATTTATTGTATAACATTCCGAGTTTCAAATGACGTCCGTAAAGTAAGAGAAAATGATTTCATGTCTACTTAAAGATTTGAAGGTTACGGATATTACCGCGTAGGGTCGCTGCTGTCGGCATTACAATGAAAAAATCAATTTAGTTGATTTTTGCTTTGGAGAAGTATGCTTTATAAATTTTTGAAATATTTAAAAATTTTACATAATTAAAATAAAAATTTTCTTTATTTGACAATGTATAATTAATGTAATAAATTATTCATAAACAACTAAAATAATAATTTTTAATGCCATTATGTTTTATCGATATTTATTTCCTATTTTCATATCATTTCCCAAATTTAACAGCAGTTATTAATTGATAATTAATTTAATTAATAATTCACCGAATTAATGATTTAGAAATTGTGGGATAATTAATTTTACTTAACTAATAAGCATAAAAAATTAACATAATTCATAATTTTTAAGATTTATAGTAACTGCAGAGTGTTCCGTTTAAATTGAGACATATTTTGAATTGGTGTAAAAGTTTTTTTTGAGAAAACAGAGTAAATGTTTAGGTAGATTTTGCCTAAAAACCCTAAAATCATTTTCATTGAAAAATTAATAACAATGTCAACAGAACAAATCTTTGCGTCATCTTTTACTTTTACCTTCATGCCTTCTTAACGCTGGCTGAAATAATCTACTTTACCAAACTGCTAAAAGTGAAAAAGAAGTCGACTTGACGAGATACATTCGGAAGACAAGTGGCAGATCAGTGTCGGAAGCGCTGTGTGAAATTTCAGGAGCAGTTGAAGTAGATGATCGACGACTATAAGTAGGCACTCAGATCATCCAAATGGCATTCATAACGATCTGCGCTACCACTCAGATAAGAGAAAAAAATTGGCGAAGTACATCGTGCTACTGTCGTCTATGAAGCACGAGAAGGCTGGCCATTTCCGATTTTCAGCGATGGAAAATTTTCAAAGGACAGCACTATCGATATTTGGCTAAGGATCCAGAAGACGTACTCATTATATGTACGACCAAGCATCAGGCGTCATTTACATCGAAGATGATATCATGGAGCCGCACTTTTTATCCAAGGAGCAAAGAGTTAATTCAAGGATTTACCTTGACATCATGTTCAACATTGTGAAGCCATCGATGTCATGGAAGCCACTGGCCGCAAATGTGTCTTTCAAGTATTGAATGATGGTGATGCGAAGAAACGCTACATGCGTTTCGGCCCAATAAATTATGGATACCCCCATCTCTGACTTAAATCCGTTGGACTATTACTGCTGGGACATCACAATAAACGTGCAGACAACACTATCGATTAGCTTTAAGTCACCATCATCGACAGCTGCTCAAAAATGTGTCGAAATAAACTGTTTGCAGTCCACAATCATTTCTGTACACAAGTTGATGCTGTAATTGCATCTGATGAATCTTGGATCGAGTAGTGAGTACATGTATTTAACATATGTATTAAATGTTCGTGAAGTATGAAAAATAATAGTTTCGAAGTGTGAAAAAACATCGTTTTTACATTTAGTCCCAATTTAAACGGAACTTCTGCAGTCGCAAATGTCAATAGCACTTTAGAATTTTGGCTGTTGAGAATCAATGATTTGGGAAGCGCTCTTCTTGCGTAAAACCATATTTTTGATGGTGCTCAAATATCGGAAATTGCTATAGATAAACATATTAGAAAGGTATTTGTTACACGCCGGAAAAGTCAAAAATTGATTATTCAATTAAGGTTAGATTAATTGCTTTTCTATTTTTAAGAATTATTTAACTATCCGCAAATTTATAGTTTTCTAAAAAGTAAAAATTATAATACCACTGATTATTAGAGAAAATAGAATATTTTTTAATTATTTTCAAAAATATTTATTAATTTTGATAATTTTAATTAAATGTAAACATGACGGTCTAGGAATATATGCCATTTCATAATTCTATGATGCTTAAATAAATTATTAAGTCATTTTGAGACTCGAAAAACTTTTAATGATACATGTTAAGAGAACTCATTTTTTATCATCTTAATTATTATTATATCTTGGGTCATTCCCTGAAGAACCCGTAGTAAACCTTCCATCCATCGACATCCTTCTTGATTGAAAAAAAATATTCAATTTATTTGAAAAATAATTTAATTTATACTTTTCAAATTTAATTTATACATTAATTTTCATGGAACAAATTATTTTCAAAATCTAATTTTCATATTTAATTGTGGAAATAATTTTTAAACAGATATTTAATTTAATATCAGAAATTATTTTACAACTTTTACTTTCTTTACATATAATAATTAATGAAAATAATTAATGTATGAGTGAATAAAGCAATTTTTCTATTTAATGTCAACAGTCAATCGCCAAAAACACTTCCTTCGCTCACGGGAAACAATGGCAGGAGCCCCGCGGCAATCTCATTGTTGAATCGTGCAACTATTTCATTTCAGAGATAAGACCCCATAGATGTCGTTCAAAAGCATTGGACTTATTGAAATGGAAATTGAACAAAGATTCTATGGATTTTGAGTTTCTGAGAAATAAATTTTATGTTGCACATTTCAGATTTTGTATATGCGGATTGGTATTAGAGATAACAAATTACTTATTTATACTCCCTGATCTTGCATCTATTTATTCTAGAATCATTCTTTTTGTCATGCTAATTCTGTGGTTAAGAAACAAGTTCTTGCACTATGCTAAAAATGGTTTTAATATATTTTGAAGTATGCGTTCGTCCAGTCCATGTCTTGTTCGACGTGACTCGCTTGTTGTGTGTCCGGTGATTATTGGCCTGTGTTCACGACGATGTGGCTGCTCTGTGATCATTTAGTATTTTCCTATTTTACATGTCTGATTACGAAGTCACAGATTTGTACATTCGTCAATTGCTGTGGCATTATTGGAATAAGAATTTGTATACAAAGCAGCTGCCAAAGTAACCTGAAATATTGAAGGTGACACCACGAACTGCAAGACTTATGGATTTAGAAGTCTTTCTTTCTATTTTTCCAATTTAAAACCGAAAAATTGGTATTTAGATCAGATACAAAACTTGCAGATTGTTGTCAGAATAGTTGTCACCAATAATGGTTTTTATTTTAAAAAATAATTATTCTTTCAATTAATTTTGTAAAAAATACTATTTTAAAACGGCGAATGAATTTTTCTTCGACTGGAATTTTAATTCCGATTTATTATAAAATAGTGAGACATTCAGATAATTACAATATTTAAATTATTAAGATACGAGTTTTTAATGACACGAAACAATGCAATTCTAGAATTTATTTCATTTTTTTCAATTTTCAATATTGCCCACATAGAGAATTGTAAAAATCATTTAAATTCCAGTTACATTTACAAGTTTTCCTAAGTTCAACAATATTACTATTTCTCCTCTATAAGGGTCCTCTTGGACTTATTTACAGAAATGAAGGACAGTATCCAATATGTGTCATTGCATACATAAAATATTATTAACTTAGAATATATATATATATATATGTGATATAACTTGTAAATTTAATAATTATTTTTTGCTTTCAGAATAGAATTCTTTAAAACAAATTTTTATAAATTCTTCAAAAGTTAACGGAGAATCGGCAAAGAAAGCAGTGAATGATTCAGTCCAGAAACTCGATGAGAAGAAGCATAAAAAAGCATAATTATGTGATCTATATTTACCAGAATCTGAGATAAGTGCATCCTGTTACTAGTATTTCTGCCAAGGCAAAACCGCTTATGAATAATTTGTTCAATAATGTGTCTGAGTTGATCGCGTCGAAAGCAAATCAACTGGCTCATTACAACAATAACAAACAGAAATCTAGACAGGTGTGAAACTGTTGTTGACCAAGCACGCAGTAAATAATGAAGCGAAGGTTGTTACGAAATACGCAATGATGGTAGGTAAAAGTAATGTTATCAGAAGGTGTCATGTGAACTATTGTCAATGAAATCTCATGATCCATTAAACAATCTTCAAATGACATTCAACCAATTTGGTAGATTTCGATTATTTTTTTCAAATATTCACTAAAATTTATTGTGGTCAATTCCAAAAGATTTAATGTCATCTTCAAACAAAACGGACAATGATATGTTCGTATTTATATACCAGTGGCATTGTGTAATTTATAAATCATACAAATACTTTAAATAAAGATGAAGTGTTTGAAAATTGATTTTAGGATTAGAAGGTTATTATCAATGCTTCATACTTCGCCCTCTCTCAGGAATTATTAAATTGAGAATACAAATTTTAAAATTACTTCAATCAACTTTACTATTTAAGAAGTTTTTTACTGTGTTGATCAATATTACAATCACTTTCTTTTCGATTGTGTTACCTGGCTTTGTGTGCAGATATGACGACCCGTGATATGTGTAGCGCCACCTCAACAGTTTCATGGATAAACTAAAGCGGAACACGATTTATTCGGAATTATCAATTTAGTACTAAACAAACTGACGCTATTTTTTATCAACCAGACACTATTTTTAAATTTAATAAATTATTATCGTTGCATATCCTAATAGTTTTTGAATCTCTCGGAGTAGGGAACAGTTAAAATACGACCGATATTATCGAAATTGTTATTACCTGTTTTCTAATTTCAAAAAAAATATTAGGTTGGGGAAAAAGTTATCCATTATTTTGGCGTGAAATTCAAAACTTTATTTAACATGTTTCGGATTGTCCTCTTGGAGTCAAATATGCACCGTTTTGTTATATAATTAGTTGCCATTTTGATGGTTGCTTCATAATGTCTATCTCGTAGAAGTATTGGTGCTTATTGGCGAAAAACTGTAGTAATCGATTTTCACAATTTTCTATTGATCCCAATTTCTTATCACTCAGGAAATTTTGCAATGCGAGAAAAAGATGGTAGTCGCTTGGTGCCAGATCCGGACTATATTGTGGATGCATTAAAACTTCCCAACCAAGCTCCCTGAGTTTCTGGCGAGTCACTACAGACGTATGTGGTCTGACGTTGTTGTGATGGAACACAACACCTCTTATGTTGACCAATTCTGGTCGTTTCTCATCAATTGCTATCTTCAAACGGTCGAGTTGTTCACAGTACAGATCTGAATTTAGTGTTTGGCCATACGGAAGCAACTCATAATACATTATTCCATTCCAGTCCCACCAAATGCAGAGTGGAACCTTCCTGGTCGTTAGTCCTAGTTTGGCGACCGTTTGAGGTGCTTCACCGTGCTTTGACCACGATCGTTTTCGTACAATATTGTCGTATGTGACCCATTTTTCATCCCCAGTAGCCATCCGTTTAATAAATGGGTCGATTTCATTTCGTTTTTTGGTGTTAATTGGTGTGGAACCCAAACATCAAGTTTCTTTTTGAATCCTGCTTTGCCCAAATGGTTTTAAACCGTTTTGTGGTCGATCTTCAGCTCCTGTGTGATGCAACGACTACTAACATGTCGGTCAACTTCGATCATTTCCGAGATTTTATCGACATTTTCAACGATAGGCCTGCCTGCGCCAGGTGCATGTTTTACATCAAAAATGCCTCCACGGAATCGACGAAACCAAAATTGCGTGTTAAAGTATTAGCACCATAAACACCATTCACAATAACAGCCGCCTGGCTTGCATTTTCGCCTTTATCGAATAAAAACTGTAAAATGTACCGAATTTTTTCTTTGTTGACTTCCATTTTTAACACCCTGTAACTCAGAACTGAATAAAAAAGCAAAAAATTTTTGTGAAATTACTGTGAAATGTTACCTTGACAAAGAGCATAAATTTGAAATTGTTTGATCGATAAATAATGAATTAAAATAATGGATTACTTTTTCCCCAACCTAATTATGAAATGAGAACAGAACTATTAATGAAATTTAAAAATCATTTCTAGATAATTTAAGATGGGGAGTGATGAAAGCAACACATCGTTGGAGAGACTGAAAAACGAATCCTGGAACAAAATCGAAAATAAAGTGATAGTAAAAAATTGTATAAGTGATTAAAACAGAAAAAAAACACTTAAATAGTAAAGTTGATGAAAGTAATTTTATAATTCTAATTTTGGAGATAGTGATCTGCGTGAAGGAATAGTGATGATAAAATGATCTTACTACATTAAAATCTTTGTAAAAACTCCACCTAATTAAACTAAAATTACTTTCTGATTTAGATTCTAAGTCTAGAGTTTAGAAATTACATGATTACATAAAGATTGCGTCAGTATATAAATGCGAATATACAATTGCTGGTTTTGTCTGAAGATGACGGTTGATCCGTAAAATATAAACGAGCTGTAAATATTGATTATGATCGAAACGCGATTATCATTGATAATAATTTTCCTAAAATATCTTTTCATAGAATATTTAATGCATAGTGGAAAAATCATTATTTACGGAACCCCATTTGAGTTTAAGAGCAAGTAAGTACTTCAATAAAATTAAAACTAAAATAAGACATAAGTATTTAAAGTAAGATGCATTATGAATAATAATAAACCGTGTCGATCAACAATTGTCAAAGTAAATGGCAGGGTGAGTGCCAAAAGAGGATTTATGGTGCATATATATAGTGACTGTTAGCTAGGTGATTGCTAGACGTTAACCTTACACAAAGCGCAGTGAAGCAAATAAAATTAATCTACCACAAAATGCTGAGTGGAACCCTTGTCGACATTTGTTGACAAGACCTTATCTGAAATATCTATAATATATAATAATAATTCACAATCGAAAATATACATAAGTGTAAAACAAAAGATACAAATATCTAATAATAATAAATTAATAATCATAAGAAAATACTTGATTCAGAACTATACACTTCGCTCTTCGATCTACAAACAATGACCATCAGAGCATGCTACCTCTATTGTTAAAATAAATAACCTTTGGGGATTAAACTTCTGTTCACTGTCTAAAAAAAAGAAGCACGATAAATACATTAATGATATAATTTATTTAATAAATCCGATCTTCCAGCAGGTATCACCAAAACGTATATACATTGAGTCATAGACGAACTTCATTCCACAAAATTTGAACGAGTTCAAAGATGTAAACCTTCACAAATAATAGTTCAAGGATAAAAACCGAGTTTTTCAACGATGTTCGTCTGAATTATCAAACCCAGTACCCAAGAGATGAGAATTTTATAACAATTTTGTTGAAGCTCATCTCAAATGAAAAGATCACACAAGATCGTTTTGCATTATGTTTAGAGATATCAATGGAAAAGTTTAGAAAAGCTAATGAATCTGTTGTCGAAATATCAATACCAAATATAAAATAAACCGTAACACATGAAGTATGATATAAATTATTGACAAATGATTTGCAGCAAAATATAGAGACAATCAACCTTTTGTTATTCATCTCATAATAAATATTATCAAATCAATATTAACGAAAGTAAATATAGGTCAAAGATCACACATTCTAAATTATTAAATTTGCATTGATTTGAGTTGTTTATTTTGAGTGTAGCCCTACTTCCTTTGTCACGTATATCCGGTTGTCAGTGATTACATGTACTACTGCAAGTTGTTGATAGTAAAGCATTTCAGACTACAAATATTCCGAGTAGATACGACAATTCTGACACCTTAGCTTTTAATACAGACAAACCCCTGACTATTGAGGAGTGTAAATGGACTAAATGTACTAATGGTCCACTCAAAATAAACGGCTCATTTAATGAATGGTGGTGAAGCATAAATGCAAGAAATATACGGTTCACTCGTCCATGATGGTACAAAATTATCGGAATTACAAATGTTACACGAAATATGGTCCATAAAATAGTCGTGTGACGAACGTATAATTAGAGTGACATGGTGTTATCAGTCAATGATCTATTTCAGGAAAGGGTAAATAAGATCAAGGAACCTGGTGTCCTCTAATTATAGATTAGAATAATGCAAAATTCATTTTCTATTATTAATAATTATGTTTTGGTACAATAAGTATCTGACCTGATACAGAGAATGTTTTAAACATTTAGCAACATGCTTATACAATTTAGTTTCTTTATTATTTAGAGAACGAAGTACCATTTGTTTCAGACATTATCTATAGATGATTTAAGGGTAACCATCTTTAACAACATTACTACCTACCTGATAAATATTTTTAGCCTCTGGTAAAAGGATTAAAATTGTATTACAACAAAGTTTTGATAAACGAAAAATTGTTGAAAACATGATTTGATCAGAAAAATCAATTTAAGTAGATCATTTACGTTTAAAATGTTCAAAACTCAACCTTATTAAGATTTATAGCGTGGACATTTTGCAAGAAGATCTGTATTTATCTAGGTTATTGTATTACTTTATCATCCTACAGTAAATATAATACAGTGGAAATTTCACAAGTCAAGTACCAGTGTCATCAAGTTCTTAGTTCAACTGAAGGAAATGTACAGAGAAATATTTCATCTTCTGTGGTCAGCATAATTGGACCATGTCCCATCGCTGACAAATGTCAAATACTGGGTGACAGTTTAGAAGTAGGGGCATGGAAATACAGAATGCCATTTCAGAGAAATGCGCTGAAAATCATCAACACCAAGTTTCAAATCACCACAAGATTGCGAGCGACCACACCGAACTTCAACATCAAGACTGTCTCCACAAACTGAATACATTGTAGATTTGTTCTCCACTTCTTGAACTGAGTGAAGGCGATTTTAGTAGTGATTTAAATTACGAACATCGAGAGAGGGCATCATGACAGAACTTTTTTTAGTTTGTGTTTTAAAAACAATGTTTCGAAAACTGCTTTCTGTCACAGGTCAAATTAAATATAAAATAGTTAGTCTTTAATTTATCTTTTTTGCAAATAAAATTTATTTCTTATACATTATTATTTTGTGAAAAAGCTGCTGATTAAATAAACGTTAAATAACATCAATTAATTCTGACAATTAAATATTTGTTAGGTGAGACAATCCGAATCTCGGATGTATCCCCCCGCACAAACACAATCTCACAAGTCAATTATTTTTCAATCATGTTCCTCGCTCATATACTGCAGCTTATAATATCTTCAGCAAAACTCTAGCTTTATTCTRATATAAAAGGTATACAAGTATTGCACTCTTTCAACCCTTTCATGACGGGATATAATTCTGACATACGTAACTGCATCACATTGTATACCGGTCATTTAAACATCAATTTTACACTTTCAAATATTATTTTTCGACGACATTTCTGAACACTCAATGATAGTTTCATATGACAATCGAAACACCAATACATACATCTTGTATTTGGAAAACTTCATTTACGAAACCTTGTGAGGCAAATACCCGAGACAAAAATATACACTACCTTTGCAATCCATTAATATGGAAATTGAAAATATCTTCCAAGCTTACAAAAAGAGGAAATCAACTGAGGACTATCAGCATTTACCCTTTGAGTCCAGAATTTTAATTTAAAGAAAACCTTATTTAACGTTTTACGTCCCATTCAGAAATCTGCATTTATATCTAGTAGAAATAGTAAAAAAATATTGGACATTACTAGTAAATTAGTATTTAAGACATACTTCAAAAAATAGGCATGCTATATGAAGAAGAAAAACTATGTGCACATGAGATACACCGGGACTCAAAGGGTTCAATGGTATAGATGAATCTCTGAAGCGAATGAATTTGATTTCATTCAAATTTCGAGGTCAGAGAATCACTCTTTCCTCTAATACGTACACTATCTTGTTCCTTTCTCTACTTAGATCACAACAAGAATTTCAGCATAGCTTCGCCATATGTATGAGTGTAATTGCATTCTCTTGCTAATATTCCCATCATGAAAAGGTCAAAAGGCTAAAAATTATAGCATCACTTCAAGCAGGATGCCTAACCTGTGTTTTTCAAAGATTTTTTCTGCAACATACCTAAAGTCAAAATTATGTATAAGGAAAGACATTTTCATTACAACTTTCGGTTGGCGATGAGTGAAAAATCGTACTTGTTTAACTCTTATTGATCAATCTACAATATTTAATAACAAAAATAATGACTTAAAATAAAAATTTAATTGGTCATCGATCCGAATGAATCATTTTATTTAATCTAGAAGATATAGACCACATGAATGAGAAGTGACGTGAAAAAATTAATCAAAAGCTGAATAAATGTAATTTTAGTTGCAATACCAAGATATACAAAGACTCTAGATAATCCGTGACTTATGAGCGGGTAACGATCAGGGTTGTTGAATAAAAGAAGCAATATCAATCATTTGAGAATGTCCCGAATGGCGATTAATAACTAGTTCATCAAACCGCTATAAATATTGGACAAATTGAACAGAATCTGTCAGTTTATCTATCAAATTTTGTTTACATTCCTTTTTGCTACATTGCGTCAATCCAAGGGTTTACTACGCCGTGTCAATCTATTAGAAAACAATAATTCCAAGAAAATAATTAGGACAGAAATAAAGGAGTTACATCAATGTTAGGTTTGATAACCAGAGATGAAATCATAACATCAAAAATATATTAACGGATATCGCCAATTAGTATCATCAACCCATATAGTATCACGACGCAAATAATATCACCAGTTTAAAAAATTTTTAATGATACTATTTAAATAGTATCATGACACTATTAGTATCACTATTTAAATTTTCCGGGTCTATTATATTAATATTTATCTATTATTTACGAGTCTATTTCCGGGGAAGATGTAGATGATCAGGATGTAGACAGTTTGGAGGATAATGATGATGTAGAATGTTTGGATGTCGTTAATGAATAAAGTATTATTGATATTTCTTTTCTCTTTTTATTCATATTTTGATATTTTTGTTAATGGGAATACTATTTGGCGATATCCCTTAATAATACAATTATTGTTTTGAAAAAACTTTCTTTCTTTATAACCTTTCTTATAAACGATTAGAAATAAATATATTGTAAATATGAATATTTTATAAATTTTAATATACTGTTTCATCATTTTATAAGTTCTCAGACTACCATTGTACAAATTTCATTTACGACACTTTTTTTTATAATTCAACAATTTTTACAATTTAATTTTTCTTATCATTTTACATACGGTCTACTCCGCCTAATCCGAACCACCGGTTAAACCGAACACGGAAAAATTTCCCTACGTTTTATAATATGTTTGCTGTCTAAACCGCAAAACTGGTAAAACTGAAAAACGAACGACTTTATGAGAACGGACACAATAGATACCTTGTACTTTTATTCGTCTATTCCGAACAGTATATAATTGTGTAATATATATACCGTACTTTAAGTCAATAATTTTAAAGTACTTTTCAAGTATTATTATTGTATTTCTAATAAGCATGAATAAAAAAAAATTAGGTGCTAATCATGTTTTTTTATTATTGAGAATGAGAAATATTTGGAATGTTGTGTGTTGATTTGGAATTATGTCTCTCCTAAACAGATGGATTATAATCTGAAACCAATTTATTCAAATTTAGATTTAACATTCAAATTTTTAATTTATTATTCAAAATTTATGAAACATTGAGTGATGAATTTAAGCGAAAGCAATATTATGGATTGTCATAGAGATGATACAATTTGTAAATGTAATAAATGTTCTACTAAATGTGTTAGTTCTATTAACAGGGAGCAACTTTTGTAAGTTATATTAGGTCAATTTTCTCTTTTTGCGTCAATTCGAACAATTATTCCGATTTACACGATTACCGGTTAAACCGAAAATCGGTTAATCTAAAGGTTTTTGTGCATTTTAGGTCTTCGAATTAGCCGGAGTAGATTGTATTTGCAATATTTCTTTAATTTATAATTTTCACAAATTTACTTATTTTTTATTATTTAAATTTTAATATTCAAATATTTATCAGAACCACCTAAGAATCATAATTGTAACAATGCAATTCATCTAAAATATATTATTGCCATGGTAATATTTATTGTGTTTAAATAACAATAAAAGATTATATAATTTTAGCCATGGATAGCGTTTGAAGACAAAATTGTTAGTCTTCGATATATAGTTACCTTATTATTGAGAGAAATGAACAAAAAAGTAATCAAAAAGAAATCGATCAGATTAGAAAGACTTCAACAAATACATTATTACTGAATTTTACACTTTAAACTTAAGATTCAAATGATCCATTTATTCTGTCGCAGCAATTTGTCTACATCATGAATGCCAAATAGAAAACTTTTACGTCGAGTTACTCACAAAGAGTCAAACACCATAATTAATTGGCAATAGTTTATCTGCCCAATATGTTTCTAGATTTAAATTCCTCAATACTTATTCTCATTTTTCTAAGACTTGTATATTATTCACTCAACACGCCTTAGACAGCTCAGATCTTATTTCTAAAGGAGATAGATAATATTCAAATGAATTTTATGATACTAATGCGACTCCGTCTGCGTAAGGAGAGCTACGAATATTTGAAGAGAGCAATACAACAAGAGAAGTACGTGAGGGTTCAACATAATGTTACTTCTCTATTTTAAATATTTTCTGTAAAACAGATTTCTAATAAACATTTTCTGATAACAATTTATTGTTCTCTCTTTAAATAAATAAAAACCTTTAGAACAACAGTTTGCTGTGAGCAACAATCATGTGCTATCGCGGTGATTGTAATAATTATTGTATGAATATTATCACTATTATCAATGCAGAGTATGTAAATAACAGACGCCAACAGATTTACCACGCCACAGACACAATCTGCTGACATTCGTTTGTTTGTTCGGCAAACAACAGCGAATTACTCTTTGTCGACCATTATGGGAGTGGTATGAAAGTACACAAGATGCCAGGGACGATTGTTCCTACATTGTATTTAGCGCTTCTCTCTTACGACAGTGTCGATGTTATTTCAAATGAATGTCAAAGTAAAGTTCGTAAAAAACTGGCTGTGGATGAAAGTTCTTCCTATAAAAATATCTTAGCATAAAATGGCTCATTTGCATGGTGAATAGATTATGAAGCCATTGTTGGAGAATTGATCTACCAAATCATCAGATTAATTCATTATTTTAACCTAAATCTTAACGGCGGTCGAAATTTGACACTTAAATTTCAATTTTAACAGCCCTAGAAACATTTTTCTGAGTATTTCTGCATCATTTTATCGCATGAAATCACTGAAAAATAAGCGCTTTTAAATTGTAACATAAACGGGAGGGATGAGTACAATGCTTTGATAATAAATTTCAATATTTGACCTAAATTTAGTTACGTTTAATCTTAAATCTGCTTCTTATTATTAGAAGATTGGAAACTGTGCTGAAACCTCTTTCCCTAGATGCGAACAAAAGCCACTAGAAACTGTTTTCGCGATATTCCTACTTAATTATAGAATCTTATGAGATGTACTAAATCGCTACCAAAATTATGACACAATTGCGAAAATAAGTTTACTTACAAAACATATAATACTACAAATCATGTGTTTACGTGCAGTTAGGAGATTTACAATTGGGGAATCTTATTTATACCAAATTACATGGACGCCTTGTAAGTCATCGAAGACCATGGGCGCCGATAAAGACAACTACGGGAACTACTGCTTTAAAGTACTAACATGAGAAATTTAAAGCTTGTTTTTAAAAAATATTTAAATACTACCATTTTACTATTGTGAAGGGTAAATTAATTACAAAACAATTATTTAATAAGTTCAATTGCCAATTAATTATTTATTAATCAAACATAATAAAACAGATTAGTTTTTTCAAGGAAAAATATTACAAAATTTAATTTTACAGTAAGGAAAAACTAATTAAAAACTTAATATTGAGACTGTTTTACTTTTTCCTATTTGATTTAATTGTGGCATTTCTTATGACACTAAAAGATATATGGAATATATCGAAATAATATAGATAACAGGGAACATAAATTCAGAAACAGACTATCATAATGCTGTGCTTTATTTGCTTGTTTGAGTACATATTGTTCCTGTTGACTTCGTGATTAAGACAATGAATAATAATGTATCGCAAGAACTTCTAAAATTTGTATATACAAGCAAATATTTGACAACATCAGGGTAACATTGAACCAATTATATACATCTATATATTTTAGCTAAAGCTTTAATGAATAAAATATCCAAGATCTTAAAGATTCGATATTCTGATAGGTTTAATGAGGCATGTAGGTTATAAAGGTATTAAGATTTTTTCAAACACATCTGAAATACAAATATATAAATACACATATATACATATATATATAAATATAAATATATATATATATATATAAATATATATATATATATATATATATAACATTAACCTGGTATTTTGGACTGGCGGCGTTTGACGTTACGCATACCTTAATGTTGAAATAGAATGATTATGTGGACAAAAAGAATATTGAGCATGCAAGTATTATAAAGGCAATATAACATAATAACATTAATAATAATACAAATTAGATGAAGTCGATCGCTGATCAATGAGACAAACAAGTGCAAATTAATTCTATAAAACAACACATTCCGAGATCCGTTATAAATCAAAATGCAATCCATGTTTGCGCAGTGTCAGTTGCGCATCCGTCGATCAATTAGATTTGATACGATCTATTCAGACAATGCGCATCACATTGTTTCGATTGATAATAATTATCATAATACAAGGACCTCAAAATTTATTGGGGAAAATGCGATAATACAATCTGCACATAATAGTAATAAAAATAATAATGGTAAAACAGAGCGCATCATGGATATATGTATAAGGTACACCAAGACGGGGTAGCCCCAGTAGCGGTGCATCAAGCATAATAATGAGAGCGGTGTCAGAGAATGGCGCTACTTACCAAGAGTCACCTTTACTGAAATACACAAACAACAATTCAATCATGAGTAAAATACTGTGAAAATAAAATAAGAACATAAATTATCAAAGCATAAGGTATAGTAATAAGAATAAATGACGAGTATAAAAATATGCAGTGCTCATTTGCGGAATATATTAGTTGTTAATAAAAGAAGTCGCAACTCGGCCAAACGTTACATAACATTATTAAAGCACCGTACGTACCAAAATTGGCAATTTTCTTGAATTTCTTTGACTCGGCTAAAAATATTAAGTAATCGTGATAATAATAACAATAATGATCGAAAGAGCACCAACAACAGTTTGGCATGACCAAGCTGTTATAATGATAGAATGCGGATGATTATGTCCAATTATTATTATAGTTATTATTAATTATTAATATCAATATTAGCACACGTTAAATCATATAGACCGCTCTCGACCAGACCTTTATTAATGCCAATTATTAACATAAATGCAAAACAGGAAATATATATCTATATATATATATATTTCATAAAAAGAAACATGGCAGGATTGAGTACATAAATCGTTGGAACACAGAGAAGCAATGAGGGCATAAAATAGTTGACACGGGGGCATCTTGGCTAACGACAAAATTCTGTATAAATATCATCACAATTGCAGTCCGGCTGGCTGGAAAACGGAGGACTGGCTGGAGCTACATCGAGTGAGTCAATATAATAATTAATTACTCATTAATTCTTCAATTAAACGACAGCATCCATGTGATCTTCCTCTTGAACCTACCCTAACTCTAAAACTGCCACAATAACACTCTGAGCACCAAATACGACTTTTATAGTTTAAACTATTCATTTCCCAATATTTTCTCCCTCTTGCTTGAGCAAGTTTTTAATTCAATATAAACAGTGTCACTTTGTACGACGAATTCCTCAATAAGATCTTATTTTTTAAAATAATTCATTCAAAAAGAGACGTAAAGAATAACGAGAAAATGGAATATTGATAATACAAAATGCTTTTTAAAAATTTATAAAATGAACCAATAAAATAATTTATTATATAACAGGAACTTAGGCAATTTATTTTTCCAAAATTCTTTTAAAAGGACATTTAAAAATGCAAAACTGTAATAATGTTTGAAATAAAAAAAGGCTGTAATACGAATTGAGATTAAATAATTTAAAATGCAAAATAAAATATTTTTAATAGAATTTGAATTAACAAAATATTTTTATCAATAAATTTAAATAACATTAGTTAAGGTAAAATAAAGATTTTTAAAAAATAATAAAATGTTCTAATACAACAAAATTTATAAATCTAATATAAAAATTCAAAATTAAACATAGTAATAAATTATGTTTCTACAGTACCACTCAAGTTTTAGAACGATGGTAAAATTTCGTATATTTGCATACAGAAAGGTGAATTGTTTACAAATATGAGCCAAACATTGTAAGAGCACCAAACAAAACCAGTATAACAATGAATAAATGAATTTCCGACATAATACATGTAATTAGTAACGTGTATTGGCTCCCTGAGCTAATTACAGCACTCACTCTACGTGGCATATCGTTGTACAAATGCAGGGGATAATAGGACCCACAGTCGATTTAACTCCTGACAAAGAGAGTCTTTGCTGTCAAAGTGTTTCCCTTGCATAGAACGCCTCAAGTATTCCCATGCGCGATGGAATTTAAATCCGAACTGCATCTGTTCGGATTTAACGAGCTTTGAACCACAGAAGACGCTGTTTCCTGTGAAGGGATGTTAGAGGAGGTTTCTTCTTTGACACACATCCCCGGTGGCCAGCATTGAAAGGGCGACGCTTGATGCAAGTTGAGGCTGGAACACTCTACAAATGTCGCTGAGCACCTGCGGAGTAAAATCTGTAGTGTAATGAAAGTCGAACAATGTGCAATCATCCCATGTTGTGGAAATGCGTGGACGTCCTGATTTGGGACGATCTGCAACTGTACCTGATTCTCTTTTTTTCTTGACAATGTTATAAATTACACAATTGGACACATTGTACTGCTTTTACAAATCTCATACTCTTTTGTGGATACTGGGCAGTAATTTCGGCTCTATTGATAAAAGTTTGAAACATTGATTTGCTAAACTTTTTATGTTTCAGGCAGAAGAGGTTAAACAAGATTTATGTTCAAATATATGAAATTTTACCATCAATGTAAAACTTTCATTATTTTTATGTATATATGGTTTGTACGAGAAAAAATGAAGCGTCCCAGAAAATTTATTATCGCAATTTACGTTAAGACGATGAATGTATGTTGATAGAATCGTCTTTGCTTTGCAATTACTTACAATAGCAGATACGTCGGTACTCAAAGTGTTATCGGGAATTTCCAACAGAAATTGAAATAAAACATTTTTATTTTATATAACAATATAATTACGCATAGTATTATTTCTTTAAGAGTAGGTTAACAAAAGCTTAGCTTGATATATATCATTAGCTACTTTTTATGAATTCTATTTCTAGAAAGAAAGGAAGGTGCGAGGATTATATGATCTTTAAGGGTCTCAACAAAAAATTGTCCGCCGTAGCAACAAAGAATAAACATTAATTGAATTAAATGAACATCGAAGACTGGTAATTTGAAATTCTTTACTGTTGAATCTCGAATGGTTTTAAGAATATGGGCGAAGTGTGTGGAAATGGATATTCATCTATCATACTTATTGGATCAAGTCCCCGATGTACGATCACTCACATTTGCTTGCAAGGAGGAGTTAGGAATGCACATTTCCGATAAATCGGTATTTTGCATTTGTGAACACTCACGCTAAATAACAAAAATTAATTTATACAATACTATTTTATATTTAAGTCAATACTTTTTTCTTTTATATTTGTAATTTAATAAATTTGTAAATAATTAATTCGCCAAAACGAGATAAGAGTGAGCTTTCCTAGTCAAGCCTCCCAGCGAAAGGGACCGGAAAGGGTCACGGAAAATAAATGCGCTTATTATATTATTTTCCGATAAAAATGCTGAACAAAAATCGTTTGTACAAGCAATAAAAATGATGCCAAATTGCAAGCACGACAAATCCGATGACACCTGTTGACACAAGCGCGTTGCTTGACAAACGATTGCCGATCATACACTCGATCAAGACCAGATCACTTACACGAAAGAGGAACTTGATTTTTATTTATGAGAACTAAAGATGTTAGAAAATGTGTGTAAAGCATAAATAAATTAGAATAAGTGAAAATAAATAGTAATAATATTAGTATTAAAGATAAGAAAGTTAAACAAAAGAAAGAATAGAATAGAAAGAAGGCAAGAAATTTCATTTCATAATTATTAATATTTAAAAGTAAAAAAATAAAAACTTATTAGTGATCATAATATTATTAAATAATAATTAATTACTGTTTTATTTAGAAGTAAGATCCCCAGGCAATATTCGCTTTTATCATCCAAGATTAATCTATTCCACAATAGTGTTATTTCGATTCAAGGTGAAATCTTTAGTCAATATTTGTCCTTTGATTTTTGTGTATTTGTGCGGTGCTATTTATCTTCATATTAGCTTACAATTATGTTCTCTCTGATGTTCCTTTTAACATAATGCACCCTCCAACATTTGACGACTTAATTTAACTATAACGGCCTGTTTCTAAATACAACTTGTATCAGTTACCAGACGTGTTTAGACAACATTTCTCTTGTCTGTACAAGAATAAGTAGATCTTTCTTGTTTTCCGTAAGCTCTAACGTAACAAAAGTTTCGTGAACAAATGAAAGGACGCAGAAAGGGATAGGAACTGCCAATAAGACTCATGAGCACGATTTCTAAAGTGCACATTTTCAAAAAGATTGGATTGATCAATTGCATAATTTAACACAAAAAACTAAAATTTGAGGGAATAATACTACGGAATATTATTTCTTTATTTCTTTTGTTTTCCATTTACTTTTTGTCCGTTCCTTTTTAATGTCAGAGGCAGATCAAATCTATGTGCTTCGATTAACGAATTTATAATTCCTTTCTCTTTAGTTTTATATGAGTAATTTTACATAATTTTAATGATGAATCACTTTATCGAGCTGTAAAATTAATAGCTTTAGGAATTGTATTTTATAAACCAACCTTTAGAGGAAATCCAACCTTGCTCGTCCTTCCTTTCTTCCCATCCAAAGACGAAATCATTAATCAAGTATCATCCATTAATCATTCAAGATATTTCATTTCACTAATATCATTGAAAATACTTATCGGTTTTTGTACGTTGAATTTATAATAATAGTAATATAATGAAAGCGAGAATCACATGCAACACTGTCTCAATCGAGTATATTAGCACATATCAAGGACTCACTTTGAGTAGCTTTCTTGAAGATGACTTTACTGAAGAAGTCTTGGAACCTCTGCTTGTAGAAAGTTGGATTTGTTACTGATATTGTTTTCTAGAAGCAACAAAACTCGGTCACGGTTTATCTCGCCAAGAAAATTAAATGTTTTCCAACAATAGCAATAAGAATAGAATCAGAAAATAAACAATTAAGTACAATGAATATTTATTATTTTCACATGTTTCATTCAAAATAAATAGTGATATAATTGTATTTTTGTAAGTAAATATAGTATAAAAATTGTAATGTTATTTCTAATAATCGAATTTTTCAATAATTTAATAGTTTTTAATAACGATTTAATTTACTATTGTTGAAACGTCTCGACACTTCAATGAACCAAACACTGAAAGACGACCGGGAAGTTAAGCACGGATCACTGTAGTGATATTTATTCTGTTCACTCGATTTTAAACAAAATTATAAACAATCAACAGATTAAATATTTTAAAAAATATATTCAGTCGTTTGTATTCAAATCGAAAAGGAATTCGATTGATAAACTATCGAATAAAATCACATAGAATCATCGGAGCTGTCTGTTATGTAACGATCGCGGAAATCAAGCAAAATAACACACGAAAATTGTTGTTTGCATTAACTTAAAAATAATATTAAAAAGGAAGTCGGTAAATTGATCATTATAGCCAGATCTGATCATTGGTCTCTAAGACACTCGGGATCAGGGAGCATGTGGATCCATCATAGAATCTTATCACATACAATCTGGCATTTTCATCTAAAATTCTTGTTTCAGAATTTTCATTGAGTTATTATTCGTATTTATTTTGTTGTTGTTATTGTTTGTTTATATTCAAGACATCTCCTTTACCTGTCCAAAGACAGTCATGAAATTCAAATAGTTTATCTATCTTGAATGACAATTGCTGATCTGTTTATCGCTTTTGTTTTTATCTTGTATGTGGAGATATACAAATAAGATAAGGTTAAATAAAATTAAATTATAAAAATGATTTAATTAAAAAAATAATTAAATAAAATAAAATGAAATAATTTAAATTTCAAAAAAAATAATAATTTGAAAATTGTACATTTTGAATGCATAACTTATTTTCGTCTATTCATTATAGTGAACGAGTGTCGAGTATTATCGTGTCGAAACTTGTGGAGCGATCGAAATGGTTCACTCTGATTAGTCAACCAATCAGAATCATCTTGGCCAAAATTTGAAATTCTTTAGTTTTATTGTTTATATTATATTGTTTTTATTTTATGGTTTTTTGACATTTACGAAAGTGCTATTTAAATTGGAATTTGTGTTATAATCGCTGACTTTTGCAGTAATGATTTTACGAGAATTAATATTGACATTTTGGGTGATTGATTATTCTCAAAAATTTGATAGTGTCATCTGCAATTAAATTATTTGCGAGAATTGTTTTTGTAATCAGAGCGATTTGAATAATTTCCTGACGACTCAATTATTTGTGCCTCTGCTACCACCGGTCAGTCTCTATGGACTGCATCGAATACTTGTCATTATTGCTGTCAATTAAATTATGTTTGTTATAAACTTTAATCTATCTGTAAGATTGAAAATTAAGAAAAAAACAGTGGTAGCTAAAACTGGATTGTCCATAGTTTTTGTAGATAAATCGTTTTTTTATAGATAAACCCGCCTATTTGACTGTTCCGGTGGCTAGAAGTCGTAATATTTCAGTACTCACGGCAATGAACAAATATGACATGATTTATAATGTCATATTTGAAGGAGCAGTAAATGGTGAAAACTTTAAACATTGCCTTAAAGAAATTAAAGAGTGCTGCATTATCATTGGGTATTGAAAACCCAATATTTATCATGGATAATGCTCGAATTCATTATTGTGGCTTAATGGATGATGAAGAAATTCTGCAAATGTCACTGACGTATTTGCCACCTTATTCCCCATTTCTTAACCCTATTGAGAACATATTTTTGTATGGAAGAATAACGTTATCAGAGGTTGTGCTCGAAATGAAGCAGAACTTTGAAGATTAATAGTTCAAATAATAGTTCAGCCGAAAATTGAGGAGCATTCTACCAAAAGATGCTTGAGCTTTGAATATATTGATAATGGGGCATAAACGCTACTTACAATAACAAAATAAAATTCTGTTGGACAAGTAGAGTTCTGTCCGCATAAGGATTAAAAAATATTTTTGATTTACCAGTTTTATTAGGTTGCCCTAAAAGTTCCCGATCAAGAATAAAAAATAGAATTGTTTGTGCAAGAATTTTTTTTAAATAAATAACAATTAATCTTCAAAGTACAGTCCATCGTTTTCGACTACTTTGCACGCTTTCTGATGTGGTCAAAGTACCATTCCGACTGCTTCGAATTGAAGAACTCTTGACATGCTTGTTCAACTTCTGCCCGTGGTCTTGTTGGCGGTATGCGACTTGGCATTGTTTTGATGAAGCAGTGCACGTTTTTGGTTGATTAAATAAGGGTACTTCTCCTTGTATAAACGGTCCATCTGTTGACAATAGAGCTCTGCATTGTTTGCATGGTCGTTCTGAACCAACTCAAAGTGCACGACTCCCTCAAAGTTCCACCAGACACACAACATGATTTTCAAACCCAATCAATTTAGTTTTGGAACAGACGCGTTGCTTGACCCGGTAGAACCCATCGCTTGTCTCGGTTGTGATCGACCAAGTAGACCAACTTCTCGTCAAATGTCACAATTCGTTTCTAAAAGCGGTCATCTCGTGCATTCTGTAGCAGTTGTCGGCAAATTTGGACTCTTTTATCGGCCTGTGCTTTGGT
>MQRK01251921.1:8018-20867 GCA_001938485.1 Girardia tigrina | reverse complement strand
CCTAATGTATGAGTAATAAAATGATACTGAACCTTAAATTCTTTTCCGGTTTAAACCAGTTCAGTAACTTCTTAGCAAAATCTTGATTTTTGGTTTTATGTTTTTGGATTCTTATAGCTGATATTACAGTTTTTGTGCAAATTGGAGTGAATATATAAATATTTAATGTAAATGATATTTCTTCGCCGGAATTAGATATTTTTGTTTCCAAAAATGGTTAAGTATACTCAGTATTCTTATCCTGCTTTGGCTACCGCTTTCGTCGGCTGGCCTTCTTTTAACTACGATCGTTTTTCCTTGAAGTTGTCGTATGTGACAATCTACTGTAGAATTGAGTCAATTTAATTGCGAATTGTTTATGACAATTTGATCCGGGAGGTCTTTTTTCTATCAAATTTCGTGACACCCATACATTGAGTTTCTTTTTCTATTTTACCTTATTCAAATGATTCCAAACAGGTTTTTGGTAAATGCCTAACTACTGGGCAAATAAAATACTTTTTCCATGACTTGCCGATTTCCATTGTTTTATGAAAAATTTAGGAAATAAATCTTCCGGAGCATGGTACATCTTTGATATCCAAATTACCTGAATGGAATCAAAGATATCCAAATACCATTTGATTGGTTGTAAGGTCCATAAACAATAATCACATTTTCAGCCACCTGATTTGCGTTTTCACTTTTATCAAAAACAACCTGTAAAATATGGGATTTTTTATTTTTGCTGGTATTCATATTTAGTACACACTTAAACAATACTAAGTCAAACCAACGCGAACCTTTCTAAGAATTTTTAAGTGCACAGTCTTATTTTTCTAACGTTGCCTTAAGAAAACTGATGGCACTTTTCAGTATGAGGTACATATTATTAAAGGAATCTATTGAAAATTAACTTTACTATACCTAAGTTTGTTAGTAACTTGGTTGAACATTATATTTTTAATCAATTATATTTAGTGAAACCAATTAGTTTTGTTAGTTATATCAATATTAAAATTCATAATAGCAAAATTAATAATTTTAATTAAATAATATTTAGTTTCAAAATTAAATAACTTGACCTACAGTATTTTTGAATTTAATATATATTTAATATATAATATAATTTTTAAGACAAATGTCTTGTTTTTTAAATATTTTTACGAATAAAATGTATATTTGCATTTGAAAAATTATGTTTTATATATTTTATTTATATAATATTCAAAATATTTGTTTAAAACAAGAGTTTTAAACAAGATATTTTGAAAAAAATATTTTTTTAATTTTTTCATTATGTTCAACCACTTCAAAAAATGAAAAACTTCCTGAGTCTAAAGGAGTAAGAAGACTTTTTCTTAAAAAATTTGGAGGGGGACACTTTTCAAAAACGCTGTCAAAAAATTGATTTTAATTTTATTTCATTTTTTATAAATCGATTTTCCACCTGAGATTTATAGTAATATTTTTTTAAATGTCTTTTACTCATAAGAATCAGGAAAGGAATTGTTATTGATTTATTTTGAATTTTACTATTCAAAAAAAGTAAAATCGAAAAACGGTTTTCTTAGAAAATACTCGAAAACCGTTTGAGATAAATAGGTAAATATTTGGCTGAATTATCTTTATTTAATGTCAAAATGAATCCCAAAGTGCAAATCGAAAAACCTACGGGTCAGATTTCCCTTTTAAATCTAGCTTTACCCTTTTAATGTTTAATTCAGATTATTTCTAATATTAAATTTTAAATCTTTTCTTTAATTAAATTTAAATGTTGAACATTAACCAACCCTTCATAAGTTAAATTTGGTTGCAATTTGTGGTCGATACAGTTATTTTAAGAAAACTTGTAAATCAAAACTTCATTACTACAGATTATTTTCCGACACTACCTAAATTCGCACGGATTCTGTGTCATTAGAACAGACACGATATTATAAATTTTATAGTTATAGTTATATACGAAGTCAATTTCAGCTTGGATTCAGCATTTTTGATAAAATTTTATTTGATCAATACCAAAAGTTTATGAAATTTAAAAAGAAATGAAGTTTACTTAAAATGTATCCGATGAGACAGGAAAGTTATTATGTCAATGAACTGACCCTTCAGAAGAAGAGAGCCATTTTGAGAGGAACCGATTTGAAATATAAGAGGAGTAACCTAAATATATTTTACATTACAAAATTATTGACTATTTTGAATGTCGACATCGGCATTTTATATTTACATTTTAGTCAAATATAATTTACATTATTAATTTTCAAATCTAAAAAACGGATATTTCCGAGTAGTGTAACATATACTTAAGAAGCTAACAGATAGTTTTTATTTTTCATAACTGCCTATGAGCCTCTTTAATATATTGATAAATCAAATGTAAATGAAGAATTACATTAAATATTATTATTCCGACATAAAACCAATTAGCATAAACCGAAAATTACGTTTATATAAAGAAAGTTGATAGTTAATGAGATCGAATTACTTTCTAATTGAAGGATTATTTCAACAATCTAAAGGATAAAGGGTCGGAAATATTCTTAAATTAATTTCACTGTTGAATGCGACTATTCCTTTATTTTTTGTATTTTTATGGATATGATGAATCAATTAACACGTATTATTCAAATAAGAGGATGAATCAAGTGTGATAATTTTCACTGTAGCACGTTAAATCATCGAAAAAAAACGTCGAAAACTAATGAAAAAAATCGAAAGAAAACGTCAAAAAGATTTATTAATAATAAATAAAGCCAGCAAATTCAAAAATATATATTTCTGTATTTCTATTTGCTCGGTCTATAAAAAACAACTATTATTTTTTTTGTTAAAAACCACATTTCTTTTTTCTCCTAATGGTTTCACCATTCGTCAACATAAGGAATCTTTGAAAATCTTTCTTCAAATTTTACTTTCTGCAAAAATTTTTAAGTGTTGGATTCAAATTACCAAATCTGTATGTGAATGAATTGTGAATTCAATGACATTATTAGTTTTTTTCAAGATCATTAAAAAGACGTGTTCTTGTATGTCATAAATGCAATGGAAAACTGATCCTATCTAAAATTTCATCAAGTTCCGTTCCCATATAATATTCGTGAAAATATGAGTAAATTTCTGAAAGGCAATTTGGGAAAATAATTTTCCTTTTCGGTGATCAAAATAATAATTTAAGTATATTAAGAAATTTCATTAATTTATTTATTCATTTATTCACTTAAGCATTATTTATTAATACATCATTTCATTAAATGTTTTATTAAAACTGTTCTTTCTAAGAAACTTTCTTTGTTTTCTTTTCCTTATCGATTTAGTGTTGATGAGAGATAATAAACGAAGTCAGACAACAGGCATCATTCATGATTTCTTAGCGGTCTAACAGATTGTACAGTTTTTATAAATAGTTTAGCTTGTTCATACTAACGGTACCTTTATGTCAAGCATAACAGGATTGTTAATCAGTCACTCAAGAATATAAGCTAAAGCGACAACAAAAGCTCTATCAAACTCCTAGTATAAAATCAAAGGAAATGTCTTCCTGAGCAATTGGAATGTTGCACTTCCATAACTCCAAATTTACATGCAAACTCGCGAAGAAACTTTCCTAAACTAGTGTTAAAATTGAATAATTCAGTGTACTTAAGTCTATTTAAAAAGATAGCCAAGGCCTTGTAAGCCCAAATGGTTCTTCTTACGTCAAAAGCCACTTTTTACAGAGATTTATTGGATGAAACAGTCAGTCAATTTTAAACGATTGTCTGGTCGTCACGCTCTCCTACGCTGTACGAAGGATTTTATCCTTCTGTTAGTTAAAAGTGTAATGAAATTTTTGAAATAATGTTTATGTTTATTTGTACTATCTTCATTATTAATACATTAAATATATTTTTCTTGAACCTTTATTAAGTAAAAAGCATAGAATCAAGAAAACGAATCTTACATTGACATAACATATTTTTAGTGTATCATTAAAAAACCCATTGAACTCTGATCGAAAGACGTGTGATGGAACGTCTTTTTTTAACTTGCTTTCTATTTTCATTATTAAAACAAACTTAGATTCTTTTGCAGAGTATTGTTCTGCCGTCCACAGTTCTACCGACGAGTATTGTATTTGGGTCTTGAATGTATGTTAAAAATAAATAAATAATATAATTTTACTTTGATGAATTCCATGAACTGATTTGATTTACCTTTGGAAACGAAAATTGATAAATTTAGCATTGATTGAACAATGTCTCTTTGACTGAGTCGAAATGCGACTTGCCAAAAGATATCTTTCGTGCTCTGAAATGTAAATTGAAGGATTTATTACGTTTTACATACATAATGATTCCTTAGTAAAACATATTTCAGCAAAAAATATTTGGATAAACCTATTCTACATGGAAATGTATCAAATGGACGAGACGAAACAAAATACATCGATCATTGATCGAGTCAAACGTTTCCTAAATGGCTAATATTTCCCTAAAATTTTATTTTTTCTGTTTTTTTCCACTCAGTAGGTAAAAATGGTCAATTTTATTTGTTGGAAACATGAAAGTATTATTGGACTCAGTTCTTTTTTGACAATAATTCGTCATAAGACCCTCATAAATAATAGATATGTACAACAACAAATATTACCTAAACTTTTATTATTTATATTATATTATTTATATTATTATTTATATTATTATTTATATTATTATTATATATTATTATATATTATTATTATATATTATTATTATATATATTATTATTATATATTATTATTTATATTATTATATTATTTATATTTATATTATTTATATTATCTATTATATTATCTTAACTTTTTATCTAAAAATTTACTCCGTTATATACAGTGATGGTCAAATGTTTAACCCCGCTAAACATTTTGTTATTTTTTTCTGAATTTTAAGAACGAGAAGTTGACCAACATTATTTATATTAGACTAAATGATAAACAAAACATTTACACATGCTAAGCAAGTGTTCACACATTACGTTGAATCAAAAGCGAGTAGGACATCCCTTGGCAGGCATTACCACACAGATGAGGTCAGGCATTGAATTCATCAAACATTTTATTAGAAGTTTTTTTGTGTTATCCGTTTTAAAACATAGTATACGGAGTTTCATATATGGAGTCATATACAATCAAAACAACAATATCTAGTCCTCCCTTTGGTTTTCTACTCATTTCGCGTTAACTCTCACTGGAAGGCATTGTGCTATAAAAAGTGCAATATATAATTTCTGTGTAGTGCTCTAGAAAACGGTCGATTAAAAAAATCACAAAAAATTGAAAAAACCTTTGGATAGAATTGACTGTTGTTTAAATAATATTTATATAAACAGTTTTTTGAATTTAAATTTGTGAATAAACAAATAAATGTTCTTAATTTTATTTCTTCTTTTTTGACGAAATCGGTCGAGCTGAATCTACTGCTGGCTCATTCAGCGACTCAGCACTCGGGCAATTCAGTCGAACTCGTCGAGTGGATCACCGATCAACACGACACCGCCGACAGGATCGATGAGGCACGGTCAACCGCACTCTCTCCCATTCCGATCAACATCGATCGCCGCATTCTTGACGACACACTCCGGGGATCAGCTGTATATCGGTTGCAGTACCGGCACATGCCGACACACCGACTGGTGGTCACTGGAACCCACCGATCACATCCGCCGGCGACGATTTCCCGCCCAATTAAGAGGTGCTAGCCGCCACCACTCGGTCCGACAGCCGGCACCTAATTTTGCAAAGGGAAATATTAACGCTCTTAAAGAACAGAAATAATATGTATATACTAACATTAGCTAAGAATGATAATTTTCGAGTAAAAGAAATGTAGAAGAAAAAGTCGTGACACAATTCAGTCACAGTAAATTTCAAAGTATAGTTTGATGTGTTATCCAATAACCAAATATAAAACACCATATAACAAAAACAAACATACAACCAAATATCAAAAAATAAAAAAATAATATTTTAGGTCTATTTAGCAATTCACACACAATACACAAAAATAGAATAAATAGTTTATATAAGTATATACGTAGAGAACTTAAGACTAACGTACTCGCAATGTATGAAGAGAAAGAAATTTGTGAAAAACAACCACTCACTTCTTATGACCTTGAAGATCTAATACGCATGTAGCATCATGTTATACTAAATATCTAAATAAGTACAAAGGAACATAGAACGTTAATTCTATGGGTCTTTTTTATATGAACTAGCAGTAATCAATCGAAATGAAACTTTTGCTCAGATCGTGAAAGAGAAAAGAAAATTTCAAATTTTTTACATCTTTTGTCCAGGAGCTATTCCCCTTCTTGCCCTTCTCTGTTAGCAGATATGCACTTACTTTAAGCATGGTAAATATGAAATCTTTTGTCAGCAAAAACGGTGAAGTTTATTCAGTTTATATTAATATGCATTGTAAACACACAGAGTTTACAAAATTTGTCAAAAGAATCCATTAGTGTCTTCCGGATCCTTATTTTGAAATATGGATATCCAAAATGATATCCTTACAAACCATTAATATTATTTTCTACCACAGAAGAGATTTGACAGAATCTTAAAACAAATTAAATCCATTTGTATTAGAATATATGTTACTTTTAAGAATAATTTTATAATTCAAAACTACCTTAGAAAAGGTCTTACTAGAAAAGGCTTTGTCGAAATTGACGAATTTATATCAATGGGACTCGCGAAAACAAAAAGAATATTGAAATAAGGGATCAGGTATCGGCTCCATTTTAAGAGATTCGTTTCATAAGTTATCGTGATCCAATATATTGATCCATTTAGAAGTTGATTTTCATACATCTAAAATGAAAAAATAAATAAAAAATATGGTTAGTTTGCAAACAATATTAATTTTCGGTATGAATTAACTTATTGTGTTGTTCAGAATATCGTGTCAGATAATAATGTTTTGAATACTTCTTTCAATCGCTTGGAGTTGACCGTCATGAATCCTCAGTTAAGTGACAATTAATGACCATCTGGCCATGAAGGAAATCATTAATTTTTATTATGTCAAATAATTATTATTATTTATTCAGAAACATTTCATACAAAAATCATTTGGAAAACATTTTCTTCTCAACTCAATCACCACCATATATCTTTTAGAGGATTTTTACAAACAAAACCGATATACATTTTCTATTTACGAATCTGGAAAGAGAGGACTCGGTGTGATGGTTTGGGGTTCGACTGAAACGCCAGACTTTGACTCCGAGCTCCAGGAAACCGATCAAAAATCAACCTAGTGTCGAAAACTGTACATTGTAGCGCGGTCGACAAATCCGCTGTTTCGGCGAGCATCAATTGATTGAGAACAACGCCGGAATGACAACGATGCGCCACCACAAAAGGACTGAAAATCTCCATGAATGCAACGGCTGACAAAACGGCCGCAAAGGAAATAAAAAATATGACTTTTTGCATATTCAATTTAATCATGGCCGATTGTATCAAAAACAAAACCAAATTTCGCCAAAATTTTTATTTCTTGAAATTGACAGTAAAACCAATGATTCAAACAAAATGCCAATAAAAACAATTAATACATTTTTTTACATAAATTAATTAATCTTTTACTTAACAAATAATTCTTTTTTCATTGAAAAATAAAAAAATTTACTTTTTACAAAAACTCTGTACAATAAACATAATTGTTGTGGTACACAACACTTGGTATAATCTTTTTTTGGAATCATCAATGTATCGTTTAATTTCGGCAAAAATTGATAGTAATTTCTCTTTAAGATACTAAATAATACATTGATCAATTTCATTCTTTATTGTACCCATTTTGAGTTTTTCGTGTTTTCATTTTGAAAATGGGAAGAATTTCGACATATTAATAATATTTCAAATCATTGATTCAGAAACATGTCCCTGTCTAGCTAAAGCCAGATAATTCTCTTCCGTATAATAGTTTCTGATAAGCTTTTCTTTGTCAGTCCATGATAGTTTATAATTAATTACGTTTTTAAGTTTGAAAGACTAAAAACACGATTTTCGGGTACCTTTTTTTGTCATGGTTTTATCCTTTCAATGTCTGCCGAAATCCTGCTAATTCGTCAATTAAATTTCATTAATTTACTATCATAAGTTTTACTAATCAGTTAAAATTTAATTTCTTAACATTTTTCTTAATTAATATATTTTTGAATTCATACCAATTTTTCAATAAATGAAAAAAGTTTTAGAAATAATTATTAATTATAAATATTCTAATTGGTTAAAATTAAATCTAAACATTTTATAAAAAGAACCAATTAAATTAATATAATAAATTATAAATTAAATTATAAATTAAATATTACATTCGAAAATTATTATAAATCTTTTTTACTTTAAAATTAAATTAGATTATTTTCAATTAGTAGGAATCAAAGAAAATACCAATCGACCTACTGTGCAGGAGAGGCACAATCCGAATCAACATACAACATGCACAATATCAACACACATTTCGAAACATTCCTCACAATTCGATCAAAGATTTTTGAATCGGATCCCTTAGTTGCACCGCACCGAAACACACCATAAATGCTCTTATTAACCAACCGGTCATTTCATAAATCCGACTGGCTCTATTGAACAACTAAGCTTGATTTATAAAAAGAATTTTTTATTTACTAGTTCAATTCTCTTTTCTCTTTTTCTCAAGCTCACAGAAACAAAAATTTCCGTGGACTGCTCAACATTTTGACGTTAAAAAAGAGTTTACCAGATCAATCAAACTCGAAGCAGACAATAGGTGCAACAAGGTCAAACAACACGACCAGTTTCGCATCAAGATTGATTTGCTAAGAAGGTCATGATTTGGGTTGACTGAACTTTGAAGGCATTTTGAACTTTAAACTTGTTCAGAATTGCTGTACTATCATTGTCGAACTCTACTGCTAGCAATTATATAGTTTTCACGATACATTGGTTGAGACGTATCAACCTTGGTTCATCAAAAGTGCATTTATTTTGAAAAGGCCCATACCATGGACTGTACTTCCAGGAATAGTTTTTTTTATTATTGATAAACAGTTGTTTTAAAAAGTAATTGCTAATAAGTAGTGGTTTTGATAATTAATTTATGTAAAAATTAGAATTTTTCGGAAATGTAGCAGATTTTTCGGAATGACCTAGTTTTTAAAAATTTATTTCAGTATAGTAAAAACAACTTACTTTATCTAAGACATTATATATGATCTCAGTTTGATTCACAATAGTTAAGATCTGCGAGTAAGATTTGGTTTTTATCTGTAAAAATATGTCGGACACCGATGAATTTAAAATGAAAACGGTCTCAATCTGGAATGAATCTGGAATACATTTTATAACTTCCCTTCTGAGTTGATCTGAATTACATGTATGAGACAATATGTTTTTTGACACCTCATATAAAAATCTTGTATATGTCAGGCTCAACGAACTCATTTTGATAAAAATATATTAAACGAGGAAATCAAAATATTTATCTATAAAATAATCATGTTTAATTAAAATAATAAGTATTGAGCTTTTGTCTATTTAATATCTTTCTGTCAGAAGAATATATTCTTTTTAAGTTAATTCATCATCTTCAAGAAGTTATTTCATTTAAAAACTGTAACCTCACTCAAATGATGTAAAGTAAAGCATTATGCTGGCAGGATGGTTTGTTCTGTTACTCGTTTTTGCATCACTGATGTCATCATCCGCCAAGCAAATGACACGATTTTAACGAAGTTTCCATGCAAAAGTTTATTCTACATTAAAGACGTTAACAATTTCAGCTAAACGGGACTTCCTATCGTTCACAAGGGTCGGACACCATTCAAAGCAATTTAGCTTCATTTTATTGGTTAGAAAAGGTCTCTCAATCATCACCTGACTCTTGTCCCCAAGTTTCTTGACGGCAAGACTGATCTGTGACTTAGGAACACCAAATTATGAAGCATGGGTGGACCTTGATGATTCTTCTGAGCTCGTATAGGTTTATTTTGGATTTTCGACCACTCTTAGGCTTATCTTGCAGACTTTCGTTAGTGGAATTAATCTACTGTTTCCAAAGAGCATCCCAGTTGCTCAGGAATTTCATCGCCGAAGTGTCCTGCGCGAAACAATGTTGCAATCTCAGCACTTTTTGCTGCCAAGCATTTATAAATCGATTTCTAAATATCAAAGGATGATTGAAAAAGAATCTCAATTCTTATAATCTATAAACCAAATATAAATAAATTGCTACATATCAAGTTAAGTTCCTTAAATCTAGTGTCAAAGTCCATTAAGAAGACATTCACAACACCCGGTATTTTAAACAGTACACCGTTTATTTGAGGAAATATGACAATTATTTTATAATTAAATTGTAAATTTAAAATCTTCAGTGAAAATCATAGTTTATTTAAAAATAAAAATTGATAAAATAAATTGAAAAGAAAATATGATGAAAAATATGTTGAAACATTTAATCGACAAATGTCTAGAAAAAAATTTACATTTAATGTAAATACGTAGACTTTTGCTTATTTCATTCTTAAATATCAAATCATTTACACCTTTTCCCTTTGCCAAATTGAAAAAAATGAGTTTCAATACTGTTACAGACAAAACTACATTCGACTACATGACAAACTTATGCAGACGGGCAATGTAAATTGATGTAACGAATTAAAATATAGTACAATTTAAGTATGCATATTTTTTAATTTAAATTTATAATTAAATAAATATTTATATACATACTTTTATCGTTGTATATTTCTTTTACATGAGGCAAGAGTTCGCGTGTCAAGCGTTGCTCATACAAGGGGTTAAAGGGTCGGCGAGACGTATTAATGTTAAAAATCTCCTACTGACTAACCGTTGATCATAATCAAATTATTATAGATAATTAAATCACTAAAAAATAAAAGCAGGGGAATAATAATTCAGAGGAAAATATTTGAATGTTGAATATTGTTTTCGAGTGGCGTCTTTCCTACTAAGATAGTTGAGTAATATATCTAAAATCTTATTATCTAAATCTTTAAATTACAAATATTGCTTCAAATGATTCCGTGATAAATATTTTCGAATGGTCTTTATTGTATGTTGTGTTTGGTATGTTGTTTTTAGGATCGTGTTTCAACCATCCAGATGGAAGATTGATATTTTGAATGTTTTGAATTGTCGGATTATTCCGACAATTTTGAAATGTAAAACACAACTTTAAAATTAAATTAATATATTTTAATCAATAAATATATTATAACATTTTAATCAAAATATTTTAAATCTATTTGAAAGTGAATTAAAATATTTTGATAGTGGATTGTAAACTAAATATTTATTTAATCATAAATAATGTATTTAAAATAAATTAAAATATTTTTTTTAAATAATTTTAAAATATTTTAGTACGGAATAGTAAATTTAATTTGTTCAGATAATTAGAGGTTTAGAAACAGAATTTAAATTTATCATTCAAGAACGATGTCTAACTACGAAAGTTTTTTGGAGATTTGTCCTTGAAGAAATTCAAGATGGAATGTCAATAAATAAAATCTTTAAAAGTTACGGTCATAACACATTTTTTTTATTAGATAATTAGAATTATTGTTAAAAAACATTTTGAATTATCATATAATCTCGTGACTTAAGCAAATTTTAAGCTGTTTTTATAACTCTTTTTTCATTACAAAATGGAATAAGACAACAATGTTTAACCATATAACTTCTATAAAAAGGATTAGAACAGAGATGTCTAAACTTTTAGCGTTCGTGGGATACATTAAACCTTACATATATTTGATGAGAAAAACAATAAATTAACATTCAAAAAATATAACTTTATATAAAAATAAACTTCTTTGATTCAGGATTTATTTTATTTTACGAATAAACTAGAAGAACATAACATAAAGTTAGTTGACTTTTTGACAAATTAACTCTTACACTTCGCTCTAACAGTTGTTAAATTTTCCAGACATTGCGAAAGCAACTTTAATGTTGTAAATGGAGGGACGTTTTTTACATTGGGCAAGTAAGTCTTCGTTTCGATATTGGAATTATATTACATTGAAAATTAAAAGTAGTTAATTATATTGCAAACAAATAATTTAAAAAAATTTAAGTTTAATTTAATTAAAAAATCACATAAAAGGAATTGCAATAAAATTAAATCTAATTTGAAGAAATGGGAAATTTTAAATGAAAAATAGAATTAATATTTTCATTTTTAATTTCGATGTTTTAATCTCAATTTTCATATTTTATTTAAAATGAAAAAACATGAAAAACCCTTTAAGAACCAGAAGAATTTATAAATACATATTAAAATTAATTGCAATGAAGTTCTTTTTGAAAATAATATTCACATTTTTGATGAGCGAAAATTTGAATTTTTATATAAAAGCTATGTTCAATTAAAATACAAAGGTTCTTCCAACATAAATATATGAATAACTGATCGAGAATCGGATATAATGGTTCAGATAGGGATTTGACTTGGCTGACTTATTTCTAACAGTTAAAAATTTACATTGGTTATTTGTGTAAAAATAAGTATTCGCGGTGATCGCCGAATACCTACTTTTACTGATAAGCAAAATTAGATTATAAATTTAACAATTACAAACGATTAAAAAAATAATAACGCTCTGTTAATAAAAAAAAATAACCTTTCCAGTTTAAAAAAAGTTTATTAATCATGATAACGACATAAAGTAATCACAAACGGTAATTAGGTAATTATTATTTTTAATTTATCGATCAGTTTATTGATTGATTCATTAAATGAATATTTGCAATTGTTTGCATTGAGGAAAAACGGACAACTATAAAAATAACCAAAGAATTTCCGACGACTCCGACAATTAAAACCA
>MQRK01251914.1:0-22406 GCA_001938485.1 Girardia tigrina | reverse complement strand
ATATATATATATATATATATATATAAAGTAACCATTTATTATTTCACAATTCACGAAATGTTTCGTTCTTACCAGATTATCATTATGTGGATCGTCCATTGGTTGACCAAATTTATAAATTATAAAAATAAAACTAAAAAAGAATCTGTATCGAACACAGCATTTTGTCAAAATTCTGATTGTATAAAAACTTAAGACACTCAAAAGATTTATTTTAAAATATTAATATTTCAATTAATGTTTTAAAAAAAAGTTATGCAAATATATTTTTCAAAAAATATACTGTTAATAAATTTATTCTTTAAAGATATTTTTTAATACCAAAAAAAATAAATTTTGTTAAACTTAAAAAACGTTTTTAGTAATTTACAATTAATAAATATAATCAAAATTAAATAACATTTTAATGCATAAATGTAAATTTTTTTATACGTATAAAGTGAAATATAATTTAAAATTTGATTTTAATAAGTATATAAAAATTAAAATGAAATCAATTTCTTTTATAAAAAAATATTTTAATTAAAATTAAAAAATTTTAATAATTTAGTAAATTCTAAACAAAATTTTCCCAACTAATTCCCACTGAAATTTCAATTTAACACCATATCATTCTTTCATAATAATTACATGGACTTTTCTTTCTTCAATTTTGAGGTTAAAAACTTTTTTTTATATTTGATGCTCATCAGCTCCGTGACTACAGATAGGCACTCATGGTACTACCTGCCTGTGAATATGAAAGGTCTGTCCGTGAATAGAAAGTGCGTACCCACAAGTCGCTGCTAAATTAAGAATATTTAGAATATTTTGCTTTTAAGAATATTTTTGATACATGGTACTGGCATACTAAAAAGTGTGGAGCTATTTCAATAATACATACATGGTTTCCCACGGATTATTCTTGGATTTGTTAACGGTTTTGAATAAATAAATCGTGATTGCTATAAATATTAATAAAACGAATAATCTTTTAGTTTAACCAATAATATTAATTTAATACATTTGTTTAAATCTTGATATATTATTATCTAATATATGCCTATAATCTAATTTATAATATTAATTATTGACGCTCTCACTCCACGGTAGTTATGTAAGAACGTTTATTATCTGTTGTTTAAGTTTAATAGTGATAAATTTATCGAAGTCCGAACGTAACCTTGGACAAACAAGACATTCGTAGATTTTTAGTGGTGTCAGATTGACCGTATCGTCACAATTCGGAGAAATTGCTTCTACTCCTTCCGCCAAAGTTTCTTCTGCTCAACGCACCACCACAGCTTAATCACAGTCCACCCTAATGCATTTTTGTTGTCTAAATAATTTTTCAGCAGAGGCACCAATGCAGATTATTTTAAATCTTTCATCATATCCAAAAACAAAGTTTGTTAAAAAAATCGAAGATTCAACTCATCATGGTTCATGGATCGACAATGGTTGGAATACAGCATAGAGCGTGATGCAGTATTCTGCTTTCCGTGTCATAGATTTTCACATTTGGGGTGCATGCAATTGAACTAATCTGAATCGGAGGCCACGTTAACTGTTAAAGGATATCAAAATTGGAAAATGGGATTAGGTTGGCATGAAAACTTAAACTGTTATCTGAGGTTGATGTCATTTGGAAAGAAGAGAAAATAAATGCACGGAAAAGAGAGCGTATCTCAACAATTGAAATTAGGTGAAATCAGTGCTAGACCTAATATTTTTCTCACCAGAAATGAGCTTCATTTATGTAGCGAAGGTGGAACTGCAGAATCCGGATTCATTTATCAGATGTAAACTGTAATCGATAATCCATCAACAAGCGATGAATAATGCGGACCTTTCTTGAAATTATTTCAATATGCATTACATAATGATTAACATCTGACAAATATCTATAAAACAATTCCACGAAATGTGACGTATCTATCTCCTAAATACAAAAATGAGATAATTGTCAAGAAGTGGTACTGGAATTATGAGATAATTGGTATACAATTATGTGCGACGGAATACGGGACACCATTGACATTGAAAACATTTCCATTATACTGTATTATGTTGACTCAGAAGCTAACATTAAAGAACGACTCCTATACATTGTAAACAGCAATATACTTGATACTGAAGAAGCACCAGATCAACTTGGATTGTATGTTGGCTCAATGCTATGACGGGGTAACTGTCCAGTCATGACAAAAAGGTGGCTTACAACGCCCCATTCCTTATAATCATTGTTATAACCATAGATTGCATCTCGTTCTTCGACAGTCTGTCCTAAACAATGTTTATGTTTCATCTTTTTTAATATTTTCCAGTAATTATTCAACTTCTTTAGACGTCCAACAATTTAGGCCTACTAGGATTTTAGATCAACGTTGGAAAGGACATTTAGCTGCAACAAGCTCCTTGAAATAATCCATAGAGGATATTTTGAGTATTCTGCGTGATTTCGTGCATGAAAATAGTGAGGCTGGCATTATTGCCTCTGGTCTCTTACGAAGGATGAGTACTCGTCAGTTCCAATTCCTGACAAAATGTCTTTCTTCATTGCTAAGAAAATTAAATGTTCCAAGTAAAATATTACAAAGTGAAGAAGCATCCTTCCAGGTTGCTGTAGATATCATTAAAATAACCAAAGTAATCATTCAGGATTTGAACATGGAAAACCAATTTGATATCATCTGGAATATAAAATATATAGATCATATAAATCATATAGAATATAATCTCCAAAGAACACTTAAATTAATGATTTTTATTTGGGGATTAAATTCAAAAGAAAATGTATTTCGTCTAAGAAAAATTTGTTTGTCAATTGCTGCGGTCGGAAACTCGTTTATACACCATCCCACATTAGCATGTATATACGATATAAAATATAATTTATAAAGAAGAAAGGCAAAGGTATATAATACATATATTTGAAACTTGGAAAAGAGAAGAGAAAAAGACAAATTAGATGATCGGCGTGAGTTGTGAAGATAGTCCAACGAGCAGGATCGGTCGGTGTCGTCTCCGGCACGTCTGATTTCCTTGCATTCCCCACATAACATTGTCGATACATCGTAGAGACTAAAATATTACATAAACGAATAAAAATACGCCATGTCATATTAAAACTCACCCGATGGTTAGAATCGAGCAGCTGGACCTCTCCGGTAAGCTTCTGTCGTCAGCTGTTCATATTCAATCCCCGATTCGGAGTCAGATCACCTGGGCAAAAATATAAGACTATGAAATACAAAGAAAAGTTAATTAAAATGGAAGAAATTAATTAAGTATTACCGTGAGTCAACCATAAATCCAAAAATAATAATCATGCGATTAAGTAGCATGATTAACCGGTGATTAATTTAGACCATGTTTCCTAAGAATGACAGAACACTTGTCAAAAATCGGCATGCCTTGTAGGTACCGCCAAATGAAAATTGAGAATTACCAATTTGCGCCAATAGAATACTTCCACGATGAAAATAACACGACGGTACACATAAGAAGCAGAACAGCACCATTATAAATACTACATTCATTCGCAGCAACAATAGAACAAGAACTAAGAAACTAAGAAACAAGAACTAAGAAACTAGGAAACAAGAATAACTAAAACAATAAGGCTGGAACATTAGCATTAAGCAGATAACAGTATCAGACGAGTATCAGACAGAAAACGACGATCTAGAACCTACGAACGAGTAGACAAATCACGAGAATAATTCCGCAGAATAATTAGCGAAGCAGACGCACTTTCCTTCGGACCGAGAATATTAAAAATAATGTAAATTTTGTACTGTTCATTACGTTTTATTTTTACCTATCGAATATACGTATTTTATCAGATTTTGTCTTATATATTTTATTAGTATATTTACCTAAATAGTTCCGAATTTAGATTTGCTCGATTCCGCGTTTGGTGGACTAGTACCAAGCCCTTAAGTTGGTCATCGTCGTTTCCAGTCCTCGTGGCGAAGCTTCTCAAAATATAGTGTCCAAACCGGACGCTCACGATCCGGCAGATCAGCAAAACGATTGAATTAAAAATACCGACATCGATTCGTTGATTTTTGAAAGAATTCTTGTCACCTGAACTGTAATAACCAGAGAATTTATTAACAGTTCCAAAAATATGATTAGATATCCAGATCGATTAAGAGACGAATGAATGGTTAATAAGACAAATCATTTTTATGAGGCACCACTGTTATTGAGAATCAAATCATTAGTAATATGTGAGACAGTTGGTAACCAGTTGAGGAATGTCTGGGTGAATAATGTGACTCAATGAGCGGAGTGAGAGAGAACAGCTCTGTATTACACGTTGATTAATAGAAATCTAATAACTCTTATTCATATGTTGTTTCAGAGAATAAAATCAATATTGTCTCGATAGAATTTTGTTAACAATTGAAAATTGATATTTAACAGTTCAGTAACCTTTATTTAAAGAACAAAACCTAATTTTCCTGTATGAGTATATTGATAAAAACTTTAATATGTAATAAAGACTAACAAAATCTATTTTGATTACAGGTTATTATCTCATCGCTACCAGGAATAAAACAATTGTTGCGACATACAACCGAGAGCGGTCACCTTAATACAAACAAGCATGACATCAGAGAGGCATGAATTTAGAGAGCTACCAGTCACAGACATAAATCAAAATCAGTCCCGAGAGGCGCTGATATAGTCGGGTTGCCCACAGCCCGTCCTGACTTAAAATGAACCCGATGCCCCTCCAAACTTGGCACTGCTTATCAGATGTCAGGCGTTGGAGAGGCGTCCGATCCCTTCACAGACAAATTTATCAGAGGAGACAAATAAATACATAAAATCATACTGGATCGTGGTTGACCCTTAATAACCACTGGGGGCTCAAGAGTCTACAGGAATGTTTAAACTCAGAAGGGTTGCGATACAATGTATTATACTAAGTGTCACAAGATTTAAATCTGGTTCAGTTGAGAGGATGTATTGTTTCTCCTGAAGGTTCTGGGTAGGTCTTTAAGTTGATTAAGGTATGGGAAGAATAAATTTTAATTGATCGTATTGAGTGTAGAACAATAATTTTAGATTATTATTATTATTATTATTATTATTATTATGTCTCTGTAATCTTGTAAATTATGGAACAATAGAGAAAACACATCGTTTTCCAAATGAAAATCGATAACAGTCATTTGTTGGTTAATGAGATAGGAATTCATCGATTAAATATCATGTCTATACTATATAATGTAGGGAGTTGGTTTAGCATTAAATCTATTATTCTAACTGGATTTTGTTCCGATTTATATCCTATTATAAATATAAATTTAAAAGACTATATTCTGTATACTGCTCCTACCTGGCTGTCGGTAATTTTTGGTGAAACTGGGTACCAATTGATAAGTTATCAATGATAACATTGAGCTGGATGAAAATGTTGACATTTTGATATTAGCTAGTGCTTACAAATCAAACAATCAGGCTTCAGAACATTCGTGGTACAGAAGAAAACGAAGACATACTTTTTTAATACAAAAAATTCTGATTCCGGTTTCATATAAATACAACACAAGTTTATTTTTCAACATTGGTTTTCTACCTACATACATCTTTAAATTAAATTTTCAAGTTAACACTAAAAACATTTTGTAATATCATAAATATTAGAATTGAGATAATTATGTTAATCAATGTTCTTTACAATAATTTTCCTTTTCAACAAAATTTGGCCCAAATTTTTATTGTAGAAGTAATTTATTACCAACACTCAATTGAAACCCTATGTAATTTTAATTTCCATGTATGAGGTTTACAATGACAGTTTTTAAATTAAGTTTTTTGCCATATAAAAAATCATTATTCAAAATTTTCTATTTTCTCAATTTTTCCGGATAATTTTCTGGTGGTACCACAATATCAATATAATAAAAATGAGACAAATATAATAAACAGTTGATAATAATTCCTTTTTTTCATACAAAAATATACTCCGATTAAACTAAATTTCCTTAAAATATTTTTCCAATTCTTCATTAAATTATTTACCACTTAACAGATCAATTTTTAAAGTAAAAATTGACTTCGAATTGAATTATTTTAATTATAATCCGTTAAATATATTCCAATCAACGTATGGTGACGAAGTATCGAAAAGATTAGTGGACGTATTTTGCGTAAGCATATACTCAAATATATTTGCAAAAACACTTGCCAGGCTGTCACTCAAGCAAGTTAGTACGCCAGCAAACATGTATGAGCTGCCCGAGCACCACTCCTGCAAACTGTCAAGCATTAAATAAAATTAAATTTATTAAAAATTAAATTTGGGCATTAACTTTAATGTTTTTATGACGTAGCGCAGTTTAACAATTTGGGCTCGCAATGTGTACATATTTCAGGGGTCGTACGTTTGTACCTGTTGAGCAGGTTGACGAAGTTAGGTGCAGCGAGTTTTTTAATGTAGATCAGTAAAAAGTATTTTTACCTTTTAAAAAGAATATTGGTTTAATTTATATGATACATACATTTGTTTTACGATTATATACACTTAGAGCAACGAAATGGTTTTAAAAATTGATTTAGATCGTTTGAATCGATTTATTTGTTTAAACATGTAATTTGACATTTTAGTAATCTTTACAATTGTTTTATAAAAACTCAAATATCAAACATCGAAAGTATTGATAACAATTTTATTTTCATTTGTTTCTAAATAATTATTTCAATCTTTCAAATTAAAAAAAAATAAAATTTTTTTACTTTTGTCAATTTTTGATTAACGAAACAAAACCTTCATTTCCGTTTTTAATTAAAATCAATACTCTTTCAATTGGAAAACTGAGAATGAAATAAAACATTCGAAAACGTAGACAATATAAGGCAACTTAAAATAGCATAGAAAAAGAAATATTTGCCAAATTCTTTATCTTGTAAAACAAATTAAGACTTGATTTCTCTTTCATTTTTATCTCATCAAAATTCAAATTACATTATATAAAACAAGTAAAAACGACCGAATAAAATGGGAAATTTTACGTCTATTGTATTCACGTAGCTTTCAAATTTACGTGAATATCGATCAATTTGAAAGTAGACAAATACCATTTTTGATTGATTTGAATTTAGACAACAAATATTTTCTAACAAACTTAGTAACCATTGAGACACATTATGTGTGTATTATATGTAGCCACACACACACCAACCAACACCAATAGTGAGTAAATATTACCGTGGTAAGAAAATGTCTGTTTTATAAAAAAATAATCTATAAGTGATGTTCAAAGTATTAGACATACATAGACACACACACACGTATAAACACTAACACAATAAAGGAAGAAGAAAGTAACAAAACTGATGTCTGATTTTTTTGTGTTAACAGTACGAAATACGTTTAATGACTTAATTCACATAAGAACTTATCACGAGACAAAATTGTCATGGTAATTTTCATTGGCCCATTCAAACGAGACACACAAATACACACACAATCAATTTGTAATTTATTTGTCTATACTTGTAGTTCACTTGGCATTTGGTGTTAAACCGCAATTTACAAAATCACAAGAAAAAGGCGTACAAAATCCCAAAATGAGCATTGAAGAAACGGAAGATCCGGGAACATTGGATTACAATATGATCGAGAATGAATTGATTGTCGGATTTAATTTGTGGGGTGAGAGACGGATTTGTCTACCGCAACTGTTGCGGTTCGTTTTATCAGATTTCGATATCAACGTGATCGATCAAGCGGTCACCGATTTACGAATCAACTGTTTTCCGTGCAATTCCCAACAAATCAAGTTACTCCATGACAACAACATTTTCCCGAAGCACATCGTTCGCTGTGGCTTGATTAGAAAGAGCGATGCCGAAAGATTGTGTAAATATCTCTTTCAACCGAATTTGAATTACAATTCACTGTCGGAGACGAACAAGCATTTGAGTAAATACAAATCGATTGACGTTGTCCATACGTGTTTCGGAGAACAGAGAGGTACTCTATATCCCGTGCTGTACGAATCGTCGGAATCAAAATGTATCAAATGCTCGACTTGCGAGAATTTCTTTAAGACGTTTGAATTTGTCGGTCATACTCACAAATTGGACGAAGTGACCAACACGTTTCATTGGGGATTCGATTCGAATAATTGGAGATTACTACTGCAGATTTACACGGACGAAGACACAACGATCAATGTCGAGCAATTGAACGAGATGAAATCGATTTTAGACAAAGTGAAGATGTTGTTTTATGAAGAAGAAATCAAGAAACGGGTGAGTGTCAGTGTTTGGATCCGTAAATTATTGATTGAAATCGAATTTAGAGTCAGACCTGTTTGAACATCGTTTGGAGACCGAGTCGAAAATTTAAATTACCAAATCCACCAAAATCGGCTTTTAATAGGTGAATTAACAATTTTTTAAACATTATTATTACGATTTAATTGATCATTTTGTTTTGAAATTCGGTGAAAAGTTAAAATATTTTATCAAATAGTGTATCGTATTTTGTAAATTATAGGGTGTATCTAATCAATGAGTTAACTGAGATTGCAGGGGTCTTCGATCTATTTTCCAATCTTTGTAATTAATTTTCAAACGAAATTTTGTAAACCTTTACTCTTTCAATCCGTATTTCCATTTTACAATAACCTTTCCAATTTCGCAATCGATTCTCCAATCATTACTATTAAGAAAACTAATATGATTCCCAATACTTTTTTTTCCACAAAACTTTCGTAGTTTTACATCGTTCTTGATTGATAAATTTAAATTCTATTTCTAAATCTCGAATTATTCGAAAAAAAATTAAGTTAAAATTCTTTACTAAAATATTTGAAACTTATTTTCCAATATATTTTCATTCATTTAAACTACTTATTTATAATTAAATAAATCTTTACGTAACAATCCTCTATATTGAGTTAATATATATGTTTAACAAAAGGTTTCTAGGGGTCTATTATACAAGAAAGGTTAAGAACCACTGGTTTAGAGAAACAATTCTATATTTGAAAAGGGTGAATACGAAACTATGTTTTCAACAGTTACATTAAGTTCATTTATTTGACCTCCCATCTCTTTCAAGAATGGTATTGAGCCTATAGGCTATTTAAATTATCCACCAAGACAATTAAGCCTATAATCCCCTGATAGGCCTCCTTTCGGGGACGTCAGCCTTTCGCTTCAACGCACGCTTTGACAACCAAGCGAGAAACGACCAGTCATGGGTAGCGGTCTCATGATTCTGCATCCTTTTGGCTGTGTACGTGGACTTCACACATCCTCAAAACGGGCATCTAAAGGTTCTACTCGTAGTTAGATCTGTAAGCCGGTAGTCCAGATGGGTTTCTAAAGGACTCACTTCTGACTCCCCTGCGCAGCAACATTCGGATCGACGATTGGTACTTGAGTTGTGGTGTCTTCTAGTATCGTGTTCAGTGGTTGATTCCTTTCTTTTGATTGCCTGGACTGATTGGTTCTGCTCGGAAATATTTTGACTAATTTTTCTTCAATTTTATGAGCTGTTCTGAGATATATGATGAGCCATCCTGTGATCTTGTAGTTCTTTCGGCTTAGGTTGCAATTGAATCCTTCGGGCTTTTTTTCTTGAGGTACTCTTGGTCTATGATCTTGTTTCTAACCTAACCCTAACCCTAACTCTTTCTTCACCGCGAATTCCCTGAAACGAGATTCGTAGGAACACTGAAACAGTTTCATATTCGGTATGATGAGTTTTGGCATGTCTTATAATCTTTGCTCAATTATGCGCCAAAAGTAGAGGTATAAATTCTCTCGTCAGCGCATTCAAAGTCAATATAGTCACAATCAGTCTTCTTTATACTGAGAGCTGTAACACATTCTCTTCTCTCACTCACATTTCTGCCAGTGGGTATTATTTTCCATCAACCGAGTTCATGTGTTTCTTGATTCCAGCAATGTGTCTCAGTAAACATATACATGTCTCTATGTTAATCATTTCTGATATTTCAACAAGAGTCAATAGTTTCTCTTCCAGAACGTTCCAGTTACCAAATCTCAATCCGACGGCAGAGTCCTTCTCGAGTAACATTTCTCTGGAGCTTAATGACTTCTTCCAGACCCCTGATTTCAGTATTTGTAGCGATAGGGTTAAGGATTAGGTTGGGTTGCTGGCCCAACGGTACTTGTCTTTTAGTTTAGCCTAGGGACAGATATTCACCCAGTCTAGTTTGCAAGGACGACTCCACGGGGAGGCGAGAGACATTACAATTCCTAGTTCATTTACTAAAAATTATTTATTAAAAATTAAAAAGTACGTTTATTTATTATATTTTCTAATCCAGTATACTGATGTATTTTGAGATTATTCATTATAAACACTGGATTTTCAATACCCTTTTGTTGACAATCATTTTTTCAGTTCACCAAGTAAGGCCTAAAAATCTTCACATTGTAATGCCTCGATACAAAATTAAAAAGCAATATTTTAATATTTATTCATTGTAGCATGAAATATTTATAGTTCTTACTGCAGGAACAGTAATACAGAAATACAGACAGCGACCTTCCCTTTTTACTATGTAGAAACTACTAAATCAACCTCATATAAAAAAATAGTTTGTCAGCATAACGTTTACTTCATATTTACAGAATTTCTATACATACATATTTCTTTTTTAATGATTCTACCATAATTTCATGGAGCGAGAACTATTGCAGTCTCTTTTAAAGTGTGATAACATGGTTAAGAGTGCTTTGAAAAACATTTAATTCATTTAAGACAAGGCAATTTTCATTAACATATGCTTAAACTTTTGATTGTCATCAAATTTGGATCTTCTATCACTATCCTTAGGCTTTGAAGTTGTTTCATAGGTTTTCTATTAGTTTTAAATAATTTTAGGAACTGCTTATCTCAAAGCAAACAGAAATGGTTTTGNTTGAATGACCTTGCTTGATTTTATTATTATTTTTTCTCGGTCTTGTTGAGAAAATTTGCTGCTCATTTCTTTTTTGATGAAAAAAAATAAACATTAAAATTTTTTTTATTATTAATACAAATGATTAAAGATTATATTATTGATAAAAAGATTCGCAAGGATTGGAAAATAGATCAAAAACCATTATATTTTAATTTAAAAATGAATAAAAAGATTAATTGCTCTTCATTCGCTTATATCAATATCTGAATTCGGCGCTGGACAATTCAGCGACGCTTTTTCGGCGCCGGACAATTCAAACTGTTTTTATTTTTTTTTATTTTTATGAGGAACGATGTTTTCTTATTTCGCACAAATCAGATATCAATATATAAATTTTAATTAAATTGTAAATATACGTTATATATTACAAATTTTAGTATTAGAACTTTGTGACTTTCTTAACGACGTTCATAAAATTTAAACTCTTACTATTTTTACTAACTTATCTTATTTTAATCATCATTTTAAAATCTTTTGTACATTATATTTTATTTTCTTTATTTAGTTTATATATGGTAAATATTAAATTAATTTTCAAGTTATATTTTTTGAATTTATTCCGTTTTTAAATTTTCGAGTTATTCTTTAATTTAACTTGAATTATGAAACAACTTATTTTTTTTAAATTATTTTAAAAAATATATTATCGTATAATTTTTTTTGAATAAAAATCTAAATAACTTTTATTTTTAAAATTTAAACTTTAAACTTATTTAGAAAATATGTTTTAATTATAAAAATTAAGTTAACAACATTGGTTAAAAACTTAAGTTAACAATATTAACTTAAAAATTATGTTTATTTATTATTTATTTATCCAGTTTTTTGGACTTCCCAATGTCACGCAGATGGTTTGAAATTGTTTCTATTGTGACACGTAGTTCCTCCGCAAGCTCTAGAACTGTTGTGCGTGGATTTGCTTCTACTAGAGCCTTCAAATTTTCATTTTCAATAGCAGGTTTCCGTCCATGGCCATCATCATCTTTGAGGGTCTCACCTCCTTCTTGAATTTTTTTGAACTAACGTTGTAACATACGTTCGTTTATGGTTCCATCACCAAATGCACCATTGATATTACGGGCGGTCTCCGATGCTTTGTGACCAAGTTTGAATTCATATAAAAATTGCTCGTAATTGCGCTTTTTGCATATTGCCAACTATTTAAATAAACACGTTATTTTAAAGTTAATATTTAAACATAGTTAATATTTAATATCATAGAAATATAGAGTTTTTCATAAGCTTTAAAATTATGTATAAAACATAAATAAATGATAAAGATTTATTTCAAAATATGATCAAAACTCAGGACCATTCAAAAAACGACATTATTTTTTAAACAACCTAATAGTTTTTGTTTATTTAGTGTTCATTAAACAAATTTATTGTAATTAATCCTTTTATTATTATTCATATGATCGACATTATATTATCAAAAAGAAAAAAATTGAAATTTGTATAAATGTAGTACAAATAATATAGAAACAGCAACAGTTCTTGTTGGGAGAGTTATTAAAGGAGCTTCTGAATCTGCTCGAACTAAAATGTCCAAACGCGATGTGTTTCATAAATTGATTCATCGGCATCGAAATGAACTCATAAACTCTCTCCATGCGTTTTAATAAATATTTTTAATTTATTAATAAACAGCGTCGCCAAATAGTCCATCGCCGAATCATCCTGATTCTCTTCGTCTATTCATTATTTTCTTTTGTTCTTCGATAGAATACCGGACGAAAAAGATTCCCTTATTTCATTTAGAAAATCAGCATTGACATCAACTACGCTCTATTGATACTTCCATTACTTAAAAACCAAACATTTGCATTTTATTTGCTTTTTCTCGAATTTTTCCTTCTGTTGTAGTTTTCCACCAATGTCTTAGTTTTCTTCCGAAGACTATCTAGGCTGGAGATATTCCAGTTGTTGCTTGAGTTGTACTGTTTAACATGAATTCTATTTCTGCCAACATTTCTACCCAATCTCTATGCATTTCATCCTTTAATCGTATAATTATGGCGTCTCTTATTGTTCTGAATTGTCTTTCTATGATCCCGTTAGTGTTATGGTGATAAGGACTTGAAATAGACTATCTCCGTCTTAAATCTTTTCGTCGTTTCTTTAAAGAGTGTTGATTCAAAAGTTTTCCATCTATCAACGTGTATCTCTTTTGGTGGTCCGAATTTCCAAATACATTTATCCAATAGTACCTTCCGTGTAGTCTTCTCGTCTTGGTGTGCCACTGCGGTCAAGCTGATATACCTACTAAATTGATCGATTATTGCTAAAATGTATTGGTATCCATTCATAGTCTTTCTGAATGGTCCGCAAAAGTCCATGTAAATTTTTTGAAATGGTTCGTCGGCAAATTGTTTAATGTGTTTCTCTTTCGTTTTTGCTGTCAGTGTCTTCCTCTTCTGGCAGTTTGCGCAACTTTGTACGATGTTCGTTATCTGTTGTCTCATTTCATACATATCGAAGTCATCTTTTATGTAATTGTAAACTTTCTTACTTCCTGCGTGGCATAACATTTTATGTATATCTTCTATAAAGTCTGTTCTCTTCTTCCGAGGGATCTAATATTTGTTATCGCTAGTCGTCACGATATTATTTTTAGAAGCCATTCTTTTGTCTTTCCCATTCTAATATTTTCTTTAATCTGTTCTATTTCTTTCTATTCTGTTTCTATCATTCGTCTGCCAAATGAACTCTTCTGAATCTTCAGTTAAGGCAAGGATTCTAGTTTTAACTTTTCCTTTTTTAGCGTCATCGTGCATTGTCTGACATTGTACACATTGTTACATGTATTTCTCGACATTGCGTTTGCATTAGTGTGTTTTTCACCCTTGCGGTATTCCATCCTCATGTCTAGTCCACTAAGGAAGTTTATCCAAGTTTGGAATTGTGGAGTTATTAGGTTCTTCGTTGTCATCATGAATGTGATAGCCTTATGGTCAGTTCTAAGTATAAACTTCTTTCCGTATAAGAAATGTTTGAAGTATTGGGTAAAGTAATAGATTGCCAATAATTCTTTTCTTGTAATACAGTATCCCAGTTCGTGTTTGTTCATCTTGTAGGATCCAAATGCAATTACTTTTTCCCTTCCGTATGCATCCTTCTGTGCCAGTACATCCCCAATAGTATCAAAACTGGCGTCTGTATCCAGGATAAACTCCTTTTCGAAATCTGGATATGCTAGGATCGGTGTTTTTGTCATTTTATCTTTTAATGTCTGAAATGCTTCGTCACATTCTTTGTCCATGTCAATTTTTTATCTTTATTTTTTNCACATAGCCCTTCCAGTATTTTTGAATATTTTGCATAATCCTTCAAAAATTTTCTATAATAGTTCGTTAGCCCCAAGAAACTTCTTAAATGTTTATTGTATGAAGGATTTTGAAATTTGTCGATTGCTTCAATTTTCGTTTTATCCGTCTCTATACCATCTTTGCTCACGACATATCCTAAAAGTTTTGTCTTTTCTACCATGAATTGACACTTTTCAGGGTTTATCCGAAGGCCCGATTCTTTAATCTTTTGAAATATGTGTTCGACTCGTCTAAAATGTTCTTCTTTGTCTTTTGCGAAGATTAGAATATCGTCCAGGTATACAACTGCTTCTTTCCAGTTTAATTCTCCTAACACTCTTGTCATTAGTTCTTGAAATGTCGCTGTGGCAGCTGCAATTCYGAATTGCATTCTTTTAAAACAATATTGGCTGTTGTTTGTCGAAAATGCAGTTTTTAATTTTGAATCGTTCTCCAATTCAACTTGATGATATGCACTCCCTAAGTCGATCGTGCTGAAGTATTTCGCTCCATTTAATGTATTTAGCATTTGGCATTGGAAATGCTGGTCTGATTGTGACTTTATTTAATTGTCGAAAATCAACACATACTCGGTATCCTGTTTGTGTTTTTTTCCATACGCATACTAGCGGAAAATTCCACGGCGAACTGCATTTTTCAATGATATCATTTTCCTTGTAATTCTTGATAATATCATCTAGTTTTTCCTCAAAGTGTTTTTATTGTCGGTATGGTTTTATCAATATTCGTTCTCCTTGCGTTTCAATTTTATGCTTAGTTAGTGTGGTCTTCCCGATATCCCATTTGTCCGCCATAAATATCGTTTTATATTCTATTAGTAATTTCATTAATGGTTCATCTATCTTATCTGCGTATATTTCCCTTATTTCTTTAAGTCTGTCCCCATCAGTTAAAGTATCGCGTATTACCAGCACTCCTTCGTTGTATCCTGTTTCCTTAATTTTATGCTGAATTTATTTAAAAAATCCATTCCTGCAATCATTTCGGGTTCTAAATCTTTTACTTCAAAAAAGTCCACTGTTTTCTGTATTCTTTCAATCTTAATCTTTAGTTGTACTATTCCGTAATTTACTAGTTCCGAATCGTTAGCACAGTGTATACGTCTTTTTGTCTCCTTTATTTTGATATTTTCCATATTTTTGAGTATGTCTATTTTAATTACATTGACTCGTGCTCCCGTATCCAATAGACATCGTACTTTTTTATTCTTTATTTGAAATTCTATACTAGGTCTCCCTTTCAGTTCTTCGTATTCTATTTTAAACTTTCATATTTTCATTATCTCTGTGCTTCTTTCTTCATCTTTTTCTGTGATCAAACTGTCACATTTCTCATTTTGTATTTCGTTTTCACCATCCTATATACACAGTTCCTGAGGAATATTTTCAACAGCTTCCCATACACAACATACATCATCATACAAACAATCATTCATATAGTCAAACATACACATACATTCGTTTCTTAGTGAAGTGCACTGATCACTTCTTCCTGTGACCGTGCCTCGCATTTCCCTGTTCGTCTCTGAAATTTTTCTTGTTTGTAATATTTTCTCTTCGTGTTAGACTTCCTATTTTATTCGATCTTTCCGACATTCTTTCCCACTGGTCATCGGAGTCTTCTAATTCTGCTACTTGGTCTCTTCTATTCTTATATCTCATCCGACCTCTGTACTGTGTGTTTGTGTATTATTTTCGTTCATTTCTTCTAATCCTTGTATCTTCTCTTCCAGATTGTTCGCGTTCTCTAAATCTGTTTGGATTCTCATAACATTGTGTTCTTACAGGCCCTTTCTTATTACAATGGTTGCATTTAACATTTGGGCATTCCCGTCTCATATGTTCTTCTTCATAGCAGGCCCAACATATGATCCTTCTCGCATTAAAATTTCTTCTTAATTTTTCGATCTTTCTTTCTTCGTATCTTGGTCTCGGTCTTCTTGTTCTATATTCTACTTTATTCCATTCTTTATTTTCCTTTGTCGTGTATATGTCCACTCTTATATTCCCTTCTTTCAGCTCAAATTCGTAAATTTTCTCCCGGATATTTTTTATATCTTCTGCTTTTGTGGCATTTCTCAGAGTCCTTTCTCTTCTTACTTCTCTATCTTCGATGGCATTGGCGTATGCTAGATCTGAAAGTTCCTTTTTCCCTAGTTTTTCCACTAGTTCATCAATCTTTTTAAATACTTCTGATGGATTTTTATCCCCGATTCTAATCTCTACAAGCTCTTTCATTATCTCTAAAATATTTTTCTCTTTCGAGGATGCACTTTTCATGAAAATTTTTAATATCTTTGCATCGTTTTTTGTCGAAAATAGTTTTACGAAATAGGAAAAGAAAAAGGCTCATGTTGTGGTTTCCTTACAGACTAATTAAATTTTAAATTTCTGAAAGTAAACGTTTTAATTAAATAAACGTTTAAAGTAAACGCTGAATTATTTTTACGTTTTCCATATATATATCTTAAAGTTGTAAAAATGTACATTGTAATTTTCCCCTAGGACATGTATAATTTATTTTTATATTGGATAGGTGCACGATGTAATGTAAAGAATCTAATGACTTTCACATATACACCATGCAACTATTTACAAAATATTTAGTTTCTAAAAATTTTCTACGAACATACACACTCCAACTCAGAATTTCGTCTGAATTCGATGGGTGCCTTCAGATTTCAAAATGGCAATTAGATTTATGTTTCTGATATTTTAGAACAACTGCTAGTTTGTGGAATTCAATAATTATCAACAATTTATTATGACTCGAGAGATATATGATGTTGCAATTTGTTACAATGTTAAATTAGATTAACATCAAAAAAAATTATTGAAATAGTTTTCTGCTTCTATTCCTTTTTTACCCAACAAAATTTTGACCATAAATTATTGATAATAAAAAAAAATTTTTTAAAAATATGAAGATTTTTAAATTGTTTAATATGTAAAACAAAATCGATATTTGGTGCATATATAACTGTCTAAAATTCATTTATAAATGTGATAAAATATTGATTTAAATAATTTTACTGGTTGTTGATGTGTCTCACTCAAGTACTGCTCATATAGTCATATCAGTTGAAATATATATATATATATATATATATATATATAGTACCTTACTTCGTCGTAGGAGCTACAAATTTTATTCATATATAACACGATAAAAATTGTATTTATGTGTAAAATGAAGTAACTTTCATCTAAATGTTTTTTCACACATTATCCCAATATTATCTCTTACATACTGCCTTTCTCCATCTAGAAGAACTCTCGATGTTTACTTTTCACTAATGACGTCAAAAATATTTTACAAATCAATAAATAGTAAAAATAAATGTGCATCATAAACAGAGTATACTCCAATTCATAGTTTGAAAAGGATGATATTATATGCATATTTTTATACTTATACGTACATATATTTATGAAGTAACCAAAATATTTTTGAAAGGAAACATAGATATGATTTATTTATTAAAGAAGAAATTGATGAATTTTGTATTCACTCACAATGATAAAAGTACAATGATAAAAGAATCAGTACTAGTGGGCAAAATTAAAATCAGACTATTATTGCTCTTAAACTAAAGATTACAAAATCACATGCAGTACATCAAAGCAAACAAAAGAAGTTTAAGTTATCAGCTATAGCATTGGATCCCTTAAAACTTAGTATTCGTATCAGTCATGAACTTTTTATATTGAACTCCATCGCCAACGAATCGGTGGATTAAAGTCATGAAAGACAATGAAACTGTAAAATAAACAGTACATTTACAAAAAATTTTTAATACAAAACAAGTAACATTTCGGATATTATAAACAATTTTAAAGTCCTCAGACTACAGTGTTTTTATGTCCCTTAATCAAGGCTTTTAAAATAAAATAATAAAATAAAATAAAACATTTATTAAAAATGAATTTTTAAAAATTATTTACCAAATAAAATTGTTTCAAAGAATTTTCCGATTTGCTTTTGTTTGAAATTAAAGAATAAAATAAATCTTATTAGAATAAAGCTAAAATAACGCCTAAACCGGGAATCTAAATAAATTAATTAGGGAAACTAAATGTGAATCGAACCGAATCGAGTTGGATAAGTAGTTTAAAGTGATTCAAGCCGCACTTCGTCAATATAAACCCATTATGTCTAGGTTATTATAAACTTTTCGTTTCTTCTTGAGATTTTGGTCCAGGTTGACTTATCGTCCGCGAAAATTCCGGTCTTGAAAAATTATTTGCTCATCTTTTCTCACTATTGGTTTTGTAAATTATAACAAATTTTAATTTTTTAATCGACCAAAGAAATAGATTTTATTGTGCAGTAATTGTTATTTAAAAATAAATCCTATCATAATTGTATATATGCTTAACAGTCGACCATAATTAAGGTGCGGCTCGTATGAGCATAGTATATTAAAATTATTGTAATATTTCAATATTCAAAATATACGTTAACATATTTGAACATCCTATTAGTTTTTATTTTTTACAATTATAACCTTGTCGTTTCTTCTTGAGATTTTGGTCCAGGTTCACTTATCGTGCGTGAAAATTCCGGTCTTAAAAATTATTTGCTCATCTTTGCTCAAATAACAAATCGATTTAAACATTATTTGAAATTATTATTTAAAAAGTAAAAGTGAATAAATTCGATAGCACTAAAGAAATATTGGACATTGACCATAGGGAAATTATTATTTGAGAAAAATATGAAGCAGTAAATCGATATAATTAGGGTGCGGCCCGTATGAACACGGTATATTAAAATTATTGTAATATTTCAATATTCAATAATATACGTTAACATATTTGAATTTCCTATTAGTTTTTATTTTTTACAATTATAAAATTTTCGTTTCTTCTTGAGATTTTGGTCTAGGTTCACTTATCGTGCATGAAAATTCCGGTCTTAAAAAATATATTTTTTATAAAAGTTACATTTTTTTATATATTATATTATATAATATTATATTAGTATGTCATTTTGTCTGGTCGTCTTATAGCCAAATTATGTTTCCCATGAAAAGCATCTTTAAATTGTTTTATTTTTACTACTTATTGATTTGTAAAATATTTTTGACGTCATTAGTGAAAATATTATAATACAATGTTATAATAATAATATTTAATAAATGTTTTATTTTATTTTATTATTTTATTTTAAAAGCCTTGATTAAGGAACATAAAAACGCTCTTATCCCAAAAAAACTAAGAAAACTAAAATAAAGTTCATTAAGGAAAATTAAAACTAATTAAAATAATTTTAATAAAAAAAATATTGTTAAGATTATATTTATATTTATAAATTATTATAATATAATATTATATCATCGTATTTAAATATTCAGTAAAAATTGGATTGATCGATTAAAAAATTAAAATTTGTTATAATTTGCAAGACCGATAGTGAGAAAAGATGAGCAAATAATTTTTTAAGACCGGAATTTTCATGCACAATAGGTCAACCTGGACCAAAATTTCAAGAAGAAACGAAAAGTTTATAATTGTAAAAAATAAAAACTAATAGGAAGTTCAAATATGTTAACTTATATTTGAATATAGAAATTGTAAAAGTAAGTATTCGGGTAATCGCCGAATACTTACTTTTACTGATAAATAAAAATAATTTACAAAATTAACAATACCTAATAATTAAAATAAATAACGATTGTCAAAAAGAAAAAAATAAAAATAACCTTCTTAATTAACAGAATTTATTAACATCAAAAAATGCCTCAAACATCATACAAAGACCATAAACGGTAAATAGGCAATTGTGTTTATTTTTTAATCAATTTATTTATTGGTTATTTTTTAGCTTATATGATAATTATGATAATTATATATATATCCTATAAACAGAGCTTTGGCTAACCATGATACACTATATCTTTTCAAAGCTTCCTGATTTGATTTCAAGATCTCGTAATATTGTTTCTCACTGTAAATCATGTCTAGTTCTTTTCTTAAATTTAAAGCGTTGATATCCATCACACATTCATAAGGAAAGCGAAATGTCGAGACCTTGTTTATGCCATACTGGTACCACGAATAAATATATTTGTCAAGCAACATAAATAAAATTCTAGAAGGTATAGAAGGATATTCTTCAGGGCAAGGATTATTATCATTTAAAACAGAATTTCTGGAAGAGAATGAATTCTTCGATGCAAATATTAACTGAAATAAATGTAAGACAAATATAAATTCGATTTTCTTTTTCTCATCAGATAAACTAATTCCTTTAACACTTTGTACATAATATAAAGTATTTATGTATCTAATTAGGCACAGAAAAGTTGTGAAAATCAAATAGGTAAAAATTATGTAACACATCGGATTTTTCATTCTTCTTCGAATTTCACACAGTATGGGAACTAAAATATTTGTAAATGTCCAAATAAAACAGATAAAAGTGTTAAATAAATCAGCCTTCGATAGGTCTGTGACGGTTTCATAAAAAATCAGTATCGCCAGTATTAAAGAAATAATTAAAAAAATAGATTTTATAAAAATGAATTCCAACAATCGATCTCGTTGTTTCATATTGGTGTTTGTGAAGAAAAATCATTAACTCATTCACAGTTTTTTCTTGAGAGATAAAGAGTTCGAAAACGAAGAATATAACGACAAGCAAATCATACACCATGAACCAGAACAATTACATATACACAAAACACCATCGACTCAGGTTCTGTACATAAACCAGAAGAAAGATATAACCAAACGCATTCCTATCACCCGGAATTGGGATATCACAACCGTCCCCAACTGAAACATAAAAAAAACAAAATCACATACACAAACAAAAATGTACATTAATATGGGACACTGTGGTGTGTGAAGTAGTGGGTGCACTACAGAAATATTACAATAATTTTAATATACCGTGCTCATACGGGCCGCACCTTAATTATGGTCGACTGTTAAGCATATATTTATACAATTATGATAGGATTTATTTTCAAATAACAATTACTGCACAATAAAATCTATTTCTTTTAAGATTCAATAATAATTGTATCTGATTATTAATCAGTGATTACCAAAGAAGTGGAAGATTGTTTCAATATTTTTTCAACATAAAGGTTATCTTTATACATTTTGACAGCTGACAATTTTTAAATTATGAAGAAATATTTTAAAAATATTATATCATAATTTTAATTATAAAGTATTTTGGTATATTTTTAAATAACTTTAATTGTATATTGATTTCTGCATTAAAAGAAAACGTTTATGAAGTAATAAATTAAAAGGAAATATGAAATATTATTTTATTTAATACCATCATGACCAGATCTGTTTCCATATCCGATTTTATCGCTTTTATAATAAAGCGCTATCTGTTTGATTGAATTACGTTATCATAAAATTGAAATTGACTGATATTTAATAATTTTCTTTCATTTAAAAGAAATTTAATCTTCTAAATTTTTTTTAATAATGCGAAGTTTGTCGGTTTCTTAGCTTTGATCTCTAGTATAATGTTTTGTTTAATAAATCATATTGAGGAAAGTAAAGGATTTGTGGATTGTATATGGGTTTATATTGACAAAGTGCGCCTTGAATCACTTTAAACTACTTATCCAACTCGATTCGGTTCGATTCACATTTAGTTTCCCTAATTAATTTATTTAGATTCCCGGTTTAGGTGTTATTTTAGCTTTATTCTAATAAGATTTATTTTATTCTTTAATTTCAAACAAAAGCGAATCGGAAAATTCTTTGAAACAATTTTATTTGGTAAATAATTTTTAAAAATTCATTTTTAATAAATGTTTTATTTTATTTTATTATTTATCATTTTATTATTCGTGCAAATGAATGGTCTTTTTTCGTTGTGAAGTTATGCTTTCTTAATGAACTTGAATTCGTACGGATATTCCGCAAAAGAATTATAATATATTATTTTAAATAATGAGATTATGATTAAGTTGTCTTCAGAATCTTTTTCAGAAAGAAATTATTTAATTATACAATTAATTTTGAATTAATATTTTATTAAAAGTAGTATATTTTTATGGTTTTCATAGAGTTTAAGAACATGAAATTTTGGTTTTTATTGATATTAATAATATTTTTAAAAATTAATTACATATTACATACAAATTTATATTTAC
>MQRK01251909.1:14694-24744 GCA_001938485.1 Girardia tigrina | reverse complement strand
AAAATATTGTTATATAACATGAGTAATATATATATACTAAATTACAGAGATATATCTTAAATAATAGAAAAGATAGGGCTTTATTTAAAAAGTGATAATTATATGACTCAGACTGTATGTATGATACTGAGTGACGCAACGGGTACACAAAGTCTAATTTTTGTAGCTTCGCAATCAAATTGTCAATTCGAGTACTTATATGTATAATATAAAGGGTCAAATGTCTCGTATCATACCGTAATTATACAATAAAGGTAAAATAAACAATATAATATTTCAAAATTTGTTAACTAAGGAATAATTAATTTGATTTTTCTTCAAATTTTATTTTTTTAAAGAAACAAATTTTAAATTGGTGATGTTGGTAAACTTTCCCCTTCATGTAAACCCACGATAAATAATTACGGGGCTTAGAATACATAATATGACACTCAGCCGATTTTACATCTGTTTTTCGATTCATCATCTAATTCCATAATGTGCTTATTAAAAAGTCGTACACATTTGAAGTACGATGTGGTCTTTTACCATCTTCTATAAACCAATAATCTTCAACTTTACCATCATTTACCATATTGAAAAATACTTTTCTACTAATAATTTGAGTTTTTTGAAAATAATATTTTATTGGAATTTATTTTTCCTTTCTTTAATGAGGATTATCATGTTGAAAATTTGAATCATTAAACATTAAGTTGTTTGTTAATTGGTTGACTTTTTATCTATTGTATACTTACATGATCGTTTGCCCATCGATTTTGTGATTAGATGCAAGTTTTTCGTGTTACTGAACATATTTCGAGGAATTTAAGTATCTTTAAAGCATGACGTTTCACAATATATTTACTCATTTTTACAAACGGCTCTCCTAAAAACTAGAAAAAAACACTAAAAAATAATTTATCAATTGAGAAATGGATTATTATGCAAAATGAAATTCAGTATAATGTGCAGCACTTAGATCGTTTAACAAAATATTCGTCTTGACGTGCTGATTAAGAAGGCTTGCGTTCAAAATAGCAACAATTAAATAGTGACACATTCAAAATAGCGACATTCAAAATAGCCATAATTAAAAAAGCGCAATCATAAATAAAAAATCTAAAGAATTAAGAAACATTTATTTCCAAGCTATAGGTAAGAACTCTCGTAAATTGTATTGATTTTGATTTTTTGTAATACAGTAATTCTCTTCTTCACGCGATCCTTATATATCTCCAATTAAAAGTTGTTGATTGGATTTTGTCTCTTCTACAAGAATCCTTCGAAATTGATCATTTCTACTCCTTTTCTTGATTTAAGAAACTCTATATTAATAGAAACTAAAATGTATTTTTAAAATTACATTTTTATATTTAAATATTGAAAATAAAAAAGTCGCTATTTTGAACACATCCTGATTTCGAATTCGCAAAAATTAGACTCACTATTGCTCATTCGGCACTTTGAATATACATAATATATCACTAATTTAATTTTTTCTATTTCTTGTCCAAAATGAAAATCCGATTTTCATATTATATCAAATGAACATACTGACTAAAATCATGTAAAAATCATGGACATGTTTTTCTCCTAACAGATGATCCCTAAACAATTATTGAGACGTGACAATCAGTATATCAATTGTGAGCGACAAGAATAAATTCAGGATATAGTCATCGTAGATTATTTCGAATTTAAATGTTAAACAAGATTTAAAATTCGCGTTAATACCACGAAATGTTTAATGTGTACAGCGTTGTTTCGTGGGTATAAAGAGTTTCAGGAGTATCGAGGAATTAGAAATCCCATCGGAGTATCGAGGAATTAGACGTCCTGACATGGTGGAAGCTACAAATGCAATTATTTTTTACACCAGATAATTGTTATAAGAGTGATAGAGAACTTCCATACCATTTAGAAGTTGGAAATTAACTGTTTATGAAATTCTGACTGAAGATTTACACTTGCTTCTTTTGGAACTTTCTGATGCATATCTAAAAAGTTATATGAACTGTTCCAAGTTTATCAGACAGACTAAAGTAATCTCCTGAAGTTCCTGAAAGAAATTAAGTTTTTCATCATGTGTATACCAGCAGTCCGTTGGATTGTACACTCCGATGATTATAATTGAACACCTATAATATCTGCAAAAATCGGCATAAACTCAAATTTAGAATGATCAAATTCTTTGATCATTAGTGCAACACCTTTCTCTATGTGTGTTCCGGTGGTACTGCCACTGTTGATGATTGCCCACTCGTTGAATTGTGTGGTGTCACTCCTCCTTACGTGCGTTAGAATACACATCTCCGTTCGAGAGCCCCTGAAATACAAATAATTTTCTCGTCAGACATACCTCTAATGTTCCACGACCCAATCTTCAGTTTTCCGATGTTGGTCCCTGAGTCGCTGGAACCTGTCGGCAGCTTATTGACTTCGAGTCTTTCCAGACTCCTAGTTTGAGTTTTGAGAGCTACGTAATTCGTAAGTAAAATTGCTGGCCCTGCAAATATAGTCTCCACCTAGCCTAGGGATCCTCCCTAGTTACTAGGGTGCACCACGAGGAGGTATGAGACGCGAACCCCAGTTTTGAGATGTACGAGTTTTAACACCTGTTACAATCAAATTTATAAACCAGATTAGCTTGTAATCCAAAAATCGTTTTCGATTTATTCAAAAGGAAGCTTTGAACGTTTTATGTAATCGAAACTACTATGACACTATTTATATTCTTGCAAATACTTTTCTTAAATGCTTTAAATCCTTCAGAATATTATTATTATTATTTCAATTTTATTAATTAATCCAAGATTAATTATATGCCAAGACTTTAATATCAATGATAATGTAAGAGACTTGTAAAAAATTAAGATTTATAGTCAGATAAATTGAACACTTCTTTCTTTTAAATCATACTACTGTTTGTTTTTCTGTATTACTAAAGGAGTCTTAATTAGTTATTTTATTATATAATTAAAGAATCATTAAATTTTGATTGAAATTTTTTTCATGATTGATCTTTAAGATTGGAAAAATTATGTTTAATTATTTTGAAGATTCTTGTATTTCAATTGATTAAATTTTGGATTATTTATTTTTTTAATTAATGATTTTTTTTCATTGTAAATAATGCCTTCAAACACAGGATTTATTATTTTAACAATATTTAAATAGGGTTTTTAAAGATATGAAATAAAAAATTTTGTTGTGACATAAATATATTTTTATAAATTATTATTTAACATTACCATAATATATAAAATTATTTATTTAATATCGTTTATATTTGTTATTTATCTAATTACTTTTAGTAATTATTAATCTTAATTTTTTAAATTAATATTATTTATTTTTTATTATATATAATTAATTTTTTTTAGAAACAGTGCCTGTATTCGAAACGAGTCGTCGTCTGTATATTTTTTGGATTTAACTCATTCAAAAGAAGAATAATTAACCTTTTTAAATTAAAATATAATTAATATTTATACGTTTTTTTCTGCATGATTTATGCCAGATGTAAATAAGATTTTCTTATTTTCTTATTTTTTTTGAAAATATCATTTAATGGAAAAATGTTTTATTATGATATATGATACTTATTAAAAGTAGAATAATGTCATGATATTTTTTAGTTTTAGTATTATTAGAAAAACATTTTGAATAATAATTTTTTTTAATTTAAACTTTCCTTAGTAATAATAATAATAATTATAATTATAATAATTTATTACAGTAATATTTTAACCTGTTATGAGTACCTATTTTGGTTAGGGTGTTTTTTTGGAAAGTCTTGAAATATGAATTTTTCAGATCAATCCTAATTTGAGTATTTTTATAACTAATTAATTTTAATATTAAGAACATTAATATGTTTTCGGATATTTTTGTTAATATTAAAAGTTAAATTATTCTTAGAATAACAATTAACAAAACTATTATAGGTTTGCATCGTTCGAATAGATTATTAATATGTTATCAAATTATGTGAATCAATTCAACATTTAAAAATTGGTTTTTAAATATTTACTAGGAATTTTATGTTTTGAATTCAAAATGAATATTATTTATTTGAAAAATATTATTTCGATTTATTTGATTAAAAATTTAAAGTAAAATTTATCAAATACAAGTTATCAAATACTTTACAAGTAATATTAAATTTTAAATAAATTTTAAATTTAATTATAAATTAAATGAAATTAGTTTTAGATAATAAACATTAAATAATAATCGCTCATCTGGTTAGGAGACACACAATAATAAACCAACAAACAACTTTCAATCATCAAACATTCCTTACATCTAAGATGAAATGAAATTTATTAATAAAAATAGAAGCTTTATTATAATGTACGAGAAAAAGACGGTACGCCGACTTTACCGCGGCGACATTACCGCGGACGACTTTACCGCGGCGACTTTACCGCGGCGACTTTACCGCGGACGACTTTACCGCGGGCGACTTTATCTATGATAAAACAATGAATCATACACGGGTTTAATTTTAAAACATAAATGGATAGAAAATTTCAGATCGACATGACATTTAATTATTCTTTTTAATATAGAAAATGAACAAACAACATACGAAATTCCAAATTTAAAAAATTCAAATAACATTCTAGAACAAATGAATAACACACCAAAAAAATGTGATGTGTAAATAGAAGAAAGATACAAAAATATTAAACTGATATATTAAAATAATGGAATAGTAAATATATACTTTAATCCAAAAAGTTTAAATTATGAGCAACGCCTCTAAGATAATCCAATATTGGTAAATTAATGTATTGCTCAACGACACGTTCAATCCTCTCACTTACTTTGGTATAAATTTGTGATGAGAATTGTGGGAATTCTTCAATTCTAAAGAGAATTTTAATGCGCTGCAAAATGAGTTCAACAAAATCTTGATCAGTACGAAATTGATTTATCAAACTATAAACAGTTGGGTGAGCGATAGAATTTAAAACGCACGATGCAAATTTTCTATTGCATTGTTTGTGAGTGATAGATGAGAAATAACGCGGTCATATACATTCCAACACTGAATTGAATATCGAGGACGTAATCCTCGTTCTCCACGGGCACGGCCTATATATGTATCCTCAAAATATGCAAAGATATCATCGAGTTCTGGATAATCATTAGAAAGATCAAGTAAAACTAAAAAGGCAGTGATAACATCATCCACAGGAACAAACGTTATAGCCATTATTGATTTCAGAATGGTTCAAATTTCATCATTGTTTGAGTAGAGATCTGGAAGATTTGATGTTTCTTTTATTTTTTCCAAATTGATTGGTTCCGATGAAAAAAAACCGCCTTTAATCCAAACGGATTTCCAGATTTTGAAGTAAAGAATTGAAGATTCATGCTGAAAAAAAGTGAGAGAAAATTTTTTAGAAATTTATAATATTTTAAGGTATATTTTTAAAGGTATATTAACGTAAATGGAACATTTTATTATAAATATTATATTTTAATAAAGTATTATTCGGTAATAATGGAAAGAAATATCTTAATAAAAAATTTTAAGAAAATTGAATTTATTTAACTATTTAATATAAATATTATAAATTTTTAATATTTTTTTCTGAAAAAAATCCGCGATGAAGTCGCCCGCTGTAAAGTCGCCCGCGGTAAAGACGTCCGCGGTAAAGTCGCCGCGGTAAAGTCGCCGCGGTAAAGTCGCCGCGGTAAAGTCGCCGCGGTAAAGTCGTCCACGGTATAGTCGCCGCGGTAAAGTCGCCTCACCGAAAAAGACCCATCATTTATGACGGAAGAGCTGAATTTTCTTCTTGGAAAGTTTTTGTTTTAATTTTAAAATCATAATTATTCTAAAATAAATATATTTTATATGCATGTATTAGATACTATTTTTAAAGTCTGCAGTCGTTCTATTATATTATTCATATATATAGCAGTTCCGCAGACGCTGCTTATTTTTGGCTTGTTATTTCATAATAGCCGGAGTTATTATGCATTGATTAAAATTGATCACATCAAACTTTGAGCGTTACGTAGAAGAAACTCTAGGCATTCATGTAGTATATTGTTTAGTAATTTTCTTGGTTTTTCGAAAGAAATTTTTAAGTTTGGGAAAAAATAGAAATTTTGATAGTAACATTATTTATAATCAAATGATAAAAACTAAAAATAATAAAGTCGACATACAACATTATCTCTTATCTTGTTAAACAAAATTGTCTGATTTTATATTAAAATTTTAGAAAAATATTTTCAGTGTAATATTATTTTTCTTGAAAACACTTCCTTGAGATTTGGTAAGTACTTGAAAGGATCTCCTAAAAGAAATTTTTGTTCGACGATATTTAACCAAATTTATTTTAATAATATGGTTTTCCCGGTCAATTCTCTTTTAATAGGCATTTTCTTTTACTTAAGGTAGACTGGATTGTAATCAAGTTAGCATTATTAGTACTTGGTATTGGTACTAAAACTAGCTTAAGATTGTCAAAACCGAATATTCACATATGGTTTCGACCGAATATTCACATATGGTTTCGGTTACATATAATTGTGTTAAAAATATAATTTAATAAAATGTAAAAATTTCTTTATCTTTTATAAAAGTATTGTGTTTCTGTAGATTGTATGCCCGGATTTCACTCGCAGACACTTAACATCAGGAAAGTATCAAATTTCCCCAATCAACAATTATTTGGAACGTATAATAATCGGAAGAACAGTTCTCCCACGGCAAACTCAGTGATGCCAACAATTAATCAAGAAGGTTACTGCGCAACATTGTCCCAGATTGTAGGCCAGCCAAATATGAATTTATTGTGTCCAGAAAACAAACGAGCCAGTTACGATGGCAGCTACGGTATATTGATTTAACAATGATAAATTAAAGAGATATTTACATATATTTTTACTGTTATTATTTTTATTATCAATGATCTCTTTCAGTTTTCTTTCGAAACATTTCCAATAACTTTGTGTAATTTCCGCTTTTAAATTTAATTTTCCCAATCAAACGGGACCACCTAAAGTTTACATATTTATGTTGTAATATTTTACAAAAGAAGTAGAAAGCCATTGAGGTTATTATGAATTAATTTTACAATAAATTTTGTTTAAGCATAAAGCGGCTGTACTATTTGATAATGGACTTTCAATATAAGATACTTTAAGACAGAAAATGTAGAATATAATAAAAAGTGATTCGACATTTAAGTTCTATATGATTTGTATAAGTCTTATTGGCTTATTGAATAAGATTAAAAAAAGAGGATGGAAGATTCTCAAAAGCTAAAAAAAAGATATGGTGTGAAAGAACCCTGTTTTTGTTAGAAGGAAGTAAAAGAAAAAATCATATATTTTTGGACAGCATCAAAACCTACTCGTATTCAGCAATAAGATTTTTGACAGAGTAGCAAGGTTCTGAATTTAAAAATAATTTTATTTTAGCAAAAACTAAAGTTTCATCAATGAAGCCAGTATCAATGCCATGATTAGAATTATAGGGAGTGTGATTAACAGTGAAGGTTGCACAAAGGATATCTAGAGTGCTTGATATTGATCTATCTGAATTCATATTTTGGTGCGATAGTGATTTTCTTGATCAAAAACGTAGGTAAAACAGTTATAAGAGATAGGGAGTCATGTAGGTCAGTTGACAGCAAAAGATCTTAGATTTCATTGCACATATTCTATTGCAACACCAAAAACTTGATTACTCTGCGATGTTCGACGTCTGAAATCATCGCACTCGCAAAAATTAAAAATGTCGCAATAAAAATTTTAATGTGTTTGATAAAATAAAAGAATTACTAATATATAGAAAAACCACCGACACCGGCCAGCAGTCCGCAAAGTTTCTGTGACCCGAAATACAACAGAAATATGATAAAAAAACTCGTTCATCGAATATGGAATATTTCCTTTACATTTAAAAAAATGGATAAAGGTATAGAAGATTTAAAATCAAGACTGACAAATAACGGTTACAATTTCAAACACGTTAACAGCCTGATAAAAATACCATTAATTCTATTTATACTAATATATACCAATCTATTTAAAATTGGTAGATAAGATCCGCAACAATGAAAAGAACTCAGAAATCTCCAAGCTGTTTTCGTTAACTTTGAAACTTCAGTACTCAGAGGGGGCTCAGGAATTTAAAAAGGTATTATTAAAGAACATCCCTCGTGGATTTAAAACAAGAATTATTTTCACAACAAATAAAGCTTCCCGATTTTACACGAACAAATCCATTATTCCTAAAGACTCCATTAGGAATTTAAGGCCAACCTAATTTACCAATTTATATTTCACAAGTGCCAAGCCTTGTAAATTGGAGAAACAAACCATCATCTCCGCACTAGGGTAGCCGAACATTCTCAACAAACCAGGAAAATTTCAATTTTGGAACATCTGATGAGATGTAAAGATCGAGAAACTGTCAATTGGGAAAGTGAATTCAAAAGATTGAACTCGAATTTTGATAACTGTAGTGAAAGGATCATCACAGAAGCACTTCTAATAAAGCATCTCGTACCATGCTTGATTGTGCAGAGTGAAACATCCAATCATATCAATATATTTTAATTGATATCAATAAATTAATCCACGAGTTATGTAATACCACTTGCGTAACAACCAAACAAGTCTAACAGAAGATCGCATTACAAACGTCAAACAGAAGACCTGAAGATACCTGTGAAGATAAAACATGTAAAAAATAAATCTTATATCGATTAATGGTGTTTTTGTTATTTATTTCTTTCAATGCCATTAGAAATTATTGAAAATAAATTAGAAATATTTAAACCTATATTAATTTATTTAATCACACAAACAAACTAAAATTTAATATTACATTTTTTATCTTAGGTCGGGTACTTATTGAACGCAGTTTGTATAATCTATTATGAATGATAATTAAACAATTGTGTGTTAAATAATCTTTTTTCAATTTATAAATTCATTTAAATTATTAAATATGGTAAAAAACTTTATAATCTCTACATAACCCTTAACTTTGATTTATTTTGCAACTTGGAAACTGTTTAATGCCTTTATATCGATCTCAATATTAGAATTTGAAGTAATGATCATATTTTTTTATTACTCATACCACAAATAAATTTAAACAAACTTTCATTTCTTTTTCTTTATTCGATATTCATATCGCCAATTACATTTATTTAGTTAAACTTCTTTTCATTTCAAAATTTTGTAGAATTATTATATTAACCCTTAATAACCTAGAGTTTCAATTTTGATACCAATCTTTTAAACCGAATGTTCACATTACTATTAGGTTTTTTTATAGGTTGACTGTACGTATTTTACTGTTGTATAATATTCTTTCCAACGAAATTAAAAAAAAATCAAATGTCATTATTGATTTATTTTATCTCAAGCAAACACAGTAATATTAAAAATAAATCACTTTCGTAAATCAGGCTACTAAGGGTTAAATTATTTTAAATTAATGTTTGAAAATGTTTTTATATTTCTTTTAAGTGGAAGTCAATCAAACATTTATTTTAATTATGGATTTTTGAATTATCATTTTTTGTAGTGTTAAGCTGCATTTTCTTAGTTTTTTTATTTTTTGAAAAGTTTGGAATTAGAAATACTTAATTTTTTTGTAATTGTAAACTACATTCTTTATTTTTGAAATTATAATATTAAATTTGAATTTTTCTAAATAAATCTTTTGTCGACATGAATTTTTAACTAACTCCTTATCGAAACAATTTTGCAAAAATTATTAAGTTTGTTAGAAATGATGTATTTTATCCAAATAAAAAAAAATATATGTAATAATTATTTAAAAATTTTTATGTTGAAAAACAATTTTTTATTCAATCCAATTTTATACATATATTTTTTGGTTTAAAAACTGGATATTATGTGTCAGGGAAACTAATTTATATTCTGAAAAGTTTATTTTTCTTTAAAAAATTATGTTTACTCATATCCTAATTAGTTTTCGACAAACTATTAATAATAGAGAAAAATATTTTTTGCTAAACTGGTGGAATAATGATAAGTTTCTATAACTATTATCTTCAAATA
>MQRK01251904.1:5188-19291 GCA_001938485.1 Girardia tigrina | reverse complement strand
ACTTCCAGTAACAGCATATTTTTTTAACAACTTTTGAATTCCACGCTTGGAGATAGTTGTGTGATATAAACTCTCCATAATATTCTTAATTTCAGCTACAGACCGTCCTTGTCTCTTAATCGACACAATGATTATCCTGTTTTCGATGGATATTCTAGCATAAACCATTTTAATCTAAAATACCAACAAAACATCAAATATGAAATTAATCTATAAATATTTAAATTAAATACAAGATTATGATCAATTTTAATCATTTTAAACAATGCAATTAAAATAATAAAGACTTTTTCATCGTTTTATTGAGATATATTGAAATTGTTAGGGTGCGAACTTACTTATGAACCGCACTGTAGGATGCACGGCACTGATAAAACACAGAATAGATACAAAAGGACCGCCAATTAATTTGAGATCACATAGACAGCCAATCAATCTAGAAGAGAAAATCAATGAAACTATAAAAAATCTTTGGGAAAACAACATTATAAAGAAGTGTAACTCTCCATGGAATACTCCGATGATATGCGTGTGGAAAAAAGAAAAAAAATGATATCAGACTTTGCTTAGATTTTAGACAACTGAATCTAGTTACAGAGAGACAGGCATTCCCAATGCCAAATATGATAGAAATGATGGACAAGTTGTATGGATCTAGATATTTTACTTCGATTTATTTGGGTAATGCATATTACCAGGTAGAACTAAAAGAAGAATCAAAGCTGTAAACGGCGTTTTCGACAAAAGCGGGGCAATTTTGTTTTAATAGAATGCCGTTTGGTATTGCAGCGGCACCGGGGACGTTTCAAGCACTTATGACAAGGATATTGGGGGATATAGATCAGACAATAGTTTATTTGGACGATATCTTAATCTTCTCAAAATCATTAGAAAAGCATTACGAGATTTTAGACAGAGTATTGGATAGAATTGAAAAGGCAGGTCTAAGAATTAATCCAGAGAAATGTCATATTTTAAAAACAGAAGTCAAATTCCTGTGGCATGTAATCAACGAAAAAGGGATTCAAACAGATCCATCCAAATTGGATTAATATTTTCAGAAATAATTTTTTAATAAAATGGTTATTGTAAATTTAAATTAATTAGTTTTATGATTAAGTTTCGTAAGAATGTAAAATTTGGTTACATTAAAAATTTGTAAATTTTTTGTAAATAAAATATAAGAATAATTAAGATTTAAATATTGTAAATTTTTTTGTAAAAAAAATAAGATTATTTAAGATCAAAATATTGTAAAATTTATGTAAAAAAATGTAAGATTATTTATGATTTAAATTTTTGTATATTTTCAAAATTTAATCGAAAGAATTTAATGAACTAATTTTGGGCGATATAATTGAAGTAACAAGAAATTTGTTTAAGTATATGAATTGTGAATATTAATAAATTTTTGTGGTGTTAAATTATGACTTTACAATGTGATAATAATGAAAGTGGCATAAACGCTACTTACAGTGTTGTTTAAAGATATTTATAGCTGATTGTTTTTGTCATGTAACTTAGGATGTTGAAAATTTTTTTTATATTTTATTACAATAGTTTTTAAATAATTTAAAATTTTTTTAATTTTATTTGATATTTTAAATATATTTTTGTTTATGGTAACCAAATTTATAACGGCTTTAAAAATTATTTATTTTAAAAAATTCAGCTGAAAAAAATTCAGAAATAAAATATATTCTTTAAGTATATCATATTTAAAATCTTTCAAAAAAATTCAAAAAATATCTTCTTTAAATTCTTTCAAAAAACATTTCAAAAAAATCTGCACCAAAAAATATATTCTTTATATTTTTTAAAAAAATTCTGTGCCAAAAAATGGCGCCAAAAAGACCGGTTCTATATTTAATTAAATAAAAAAATTTATATTAAAAAATTAAATGTATAATTCGGCGCCAAAAAGTCCTGATTCCATTGTAGATATTAAAAAATTTAATATTCAAAAATTTCAAATTGGCAAGAAATCCTAACAGTATTAATTTAATTTTTTAAAATTTTAAATTAAACAAAATCTATAAGATTATTTAACCATGTGAAAAATTTACCTAAATTTAAATTCTAGGTTTCACTTCAGAATTCATAATATCAAGAAGTAGAATTTATTTAATATTTACAATCTTTTTAGAATACTTAAACAAATTAATAATCACAACTCATAACTCTTCATATTTATGTTTTTTAATTATTAAAATTTTATCAGTTAAGAGAAAATTAAATAACTCATAATAATTCTTATCAATGAATTGAAACATTGATGTAACTAACAGATGAAAATATCTTCAAAAAATCATTCTGTAGATTCATCAAGTTAAATATTTAAAATATTTACACTTCAAACCTAACAGATGATAAATTTTTATAAGTTCCATTAAATTTTGAATCCTTCTTGTATCAAAGCTTTGGAGAATAAAAGAAACTAAAAACACACATAAAAACGTGCATACGGCGACGACACCAAATGGTGATAAACCTTAACAATGTCCCATGGAAAATTGTCCCTAAACTAATTAAAAAATGGATGGATATTAAATGCGACATTTATTGATCGATCACCGAACCCAAGACAGCACCAGTGGTACAAAATGACCTAGATAAAGGATGTATCAAATTTTCGAACCCGATCGCGATGCATAATGTGTCAGTGCCCCTCAACGGTACCTCACAGACGGACTCAGGAGTGATTCCAAAGATGGTTTTCGACTATCGGTTAAGTAATGCAACTGGTGTGAGATTTTTCGGTGTTCCTTTATTCATTGTACGAAATGTGTTTACACAGACAAAGCTCTACAGAATCAGGGTTCCAGGTATCATGACTGGTACTTTCTGAATGAGAAATCAAAGCGTGCCCGTGTACTGAAGGCTCGCATTCTTGCATCTAAAGTATTTCAAGAAGGCTAGTAGGCTCTGTATTGTCTATTTATGGTTTCTACCTAATACAGAGTCTATGACTACTCTGTACGACAATGCTGATACTGTAGTTTCTACAATACTCAGTTATCCGTTTAGTCGGGGGAGGCTTATACTAAACTTAAAAATAAAATACTAATAAATTGAATAAACATTTAAAACTTTTTTTCATTATAATTGTAAAAAATAATTACAAAAAATAGAACTAAATAGTATACTTATTTGATATTTTATTATTTTACTATAATATTTCTAACTTTATAAGATATTTTCTTAAAATTAGAATATTAAATTTCCGCCTACCAAAGCGGTAAATTTGACCCCATTGCAACATTCAATATTTTAGTTTTCAACCTTAAATAACACTGAAATTTTTGCGACTTTTGGACATTTTCTAAAATGGGCTAATCTTTTTTATAAATATTTTTTTTAGGAAAAAATCAGCTTATTTATTTGTAAATCTTAGCCACGCATTCTGTGGACCAAAATGTTAATTAATTCATTTGAGTACTCAGACGGCAATTTTTTGTTCGCAAGATCTTCATGAGTCTCGTTCATTTTTTTAAAATATTTCAATGTTCGACCAGCAAAATATGTAATGTCATGTTTGGATATCGTTTTATAAGTAATAAGATTAAATTAAATACGCATTAACATTTCAAAAAGTTCTCTTTTGTTCTATTTTGTTGTATCTATAATTATAAAAAAGACTTTCAATAGTTCAACAAGGTTGACGTAGGTTTGTCCATGTGTGGAAAGATTGTTGGAAAATTTGGTTGCATTTGGTCATTTCGTCTTCAATCGATGTACAGACAGACAAAGGGCTAATGAAATAGAGAACATGCAGCTTTCTTCGGCGGAACATAAATTTGTTTTCGAAGAAAAGTAAAAATTTGAAGAAAGTATATGAAAAATTTTCCTGCATTTAATGAAACTATCTTCGATTGATGTGGAACAGACAAACAGACTATCATTTCTATATAAAAGAAAGCTACTGGAAAAGGAATTAGTCATGCCAGAAAGGAAGTTCATGTTACACGAGCCGAACCATAAGATCTTGCTTCTATTGAAATTTATGAAAATTATCAAAATAGTACAATGTGGTAATTAAGTATTACCTACTTTATAAGCTCTCCTACGGAATAAGTATAAACGTATACGAGAAAAATTCAAATGATAATAGAATTTTAGATTGTGAGTTTGTAGTGATAAATGCTTTTATTGTGCTTTTCCAAACGCTTCTAGGTAAAAATATGAAACGTAAATTAGCAGATAAAGGTTTAACCCGTCGGTATAACAGTGACCCTGATTTTGCTCTTAAAGCGCACATAATAGCTGCTTTAGCTTTTGTTTAGATTGTGAAAAAAATCAATTCAAAGTTTTGAACAATAGTTTAGAAAAGTTTATTCTAGGAGATCTGAATACTGAAAAATGGAAGTAGTATCGTTAAGTTGATAAACTAATTTTTTAAGTCGTTAATGACATTAAACATAGAGAAATATTAGAACATTTACTAGGATTTGCTTGTAACTCTTGTTTGAATGAAGTACAAAATATCTTTGTGATTATAAATAAATTGTTTGGAATTTATTTTTTATTTTTACAGTTAATATTGGACTATATATATATATCACATATTTTAAATTTTTATATGAATCTTGTGAAGGAAAATTCTGAATGTTGTAGTTTTGTTGTTTGTACGCTGTTTAGATTGGTGACTCTCCTATTCAGATGGGATCAGTGGCGTAGCCGGGGAAGCAGGGGGGACGTAGTCCCCCCTAGAAAAGATGCCAGCACCCTAACATATTTCTTCTGAAAAATTTTACTTGAACTTTCTTAAGAAAGCAAAAAAACAAAATTTTATAGTATAGTAATTGGAATTCGATTCGGGAACGAGGTGTCGCATTATTGATTAGAAAATCGGATAGTCATAACGAAAAGGGATCATTTACTAATATGTCGGATTCCAAAAAGACATACAACAATCATCGCTGTTTATGATCGTTCGGATTGTGGATACTCACCAGAGGAGAAATCCTCATTTTACTAGGATCTCAGTCGCCTAATAGGTATTACAGAGGGTATTACATCTGACTTGTAGTTGTTGAAAACCGAGCAGGCGAATTCCACTCAGCTAGAGATGGTTACAAGACCATAAGACTGATGACATTATTATGGGAAAAATGAGATAAAAGAAAGAATTTTGTCAACAAGAGGAATGATACGACACACCACGAATGGAAGAAAGCTCGTAAGAAAGTACTCAGAAATATTCGACTGTGGAAACGTAACAGAGTAGATACCATTGGGCAGAACATCTAGCAGATCTTATGCAATGAACAGATTGGTAGGTTGAAAGAGCTCTTGCAGGAAAAGAGGTTGCTGTGTAATCCAGACAAATGAATACACATTATGTACGACCAAAGCAGTAGTGTCAGATATGGAACTAACTAATCACTTCTCCAAATTGTTCGACAGTAACAATTGGGATGAAAAAAACTGGAATTCAACTAATCGGAGAAAGCTCAAATACTATCGGAGCATTAAATAATCCTTCAAACATCAATGAGGTCGATCTAGCTATTAACCAACTGAATAACGGCTCAGCAGTGGGCACGGACGAGATTATCTTGGAACTGTTCAAATGGGGAGGTACAGAATTATGGTGGAAAATACAGGAATGTTTCCATATAATCTGGAGTGGATTAGATAATTTCCCAAAGTTGTGGAGTGAGGCAAGATCATAATTCTGTACAAAGGAAAAGGATGTAGGAAGGACCTCAACAACTATAGAGGTATCTTCCTACTAGAAGTTGGTGGTAAAATACTAGCCAGGCTCATTGCGAATAGAATCATTCCCATACTTGAAAACAGTCTGAGTGACTGGCAGTTTGGTTTCCGACAAGGGAGAGACACCAGTTAACGTTTTAATAAATGATGACAAAATGAGCCCTCCTAAAATTCCGGCAGCCCCCTCAGTTAATTACTCCTGGCTACGCCCCTTGATTGGATTTATGTGTTATTGATTATTTATCTAAATGTAATGAAATTACTTTAATGAGAATAATGTTTAAATACTAATTAGTTAAAAGTTTTATAATTCGAAATTTTAATAATACTTTTGAGTAAATAATTTACCTTATAAAACTTCATTAAAAAGCAAATGTTTATTTAAAAATTTTAAATTTATTTTTACCCAACTGAAGATGGTGTTATTGAAAATTGTTGCAAAGATGAGTCTGTTTGTGTTGTTTATACATGTTTTCACGTAAATTGTGATGTTGCAAATAAACATAAAGAACCATAATTTAAAAGAATTGAATCAACAAATAGTGGTTTCGAAATGTCCTGCTTAATATTTTTATCGATTGTTTAAGTTGTGATTAATAATTTGTTTAAGTATTCTAAAAAGATTGTAAATATTAAATAAATTCTACTTGTTGATATTATGAATTCTGAAGTAAAACGTGGAGATTTAACTGGCGACCACGCTGGTGTTCCAAAGAAAGTTTTGATGCTTCCTAAACCCGAACTGCCATCAATCTTTAAGGAAACCCTCGAGAAGAAAATGAAGGAGTACAATGGAGTGGATTCTGAAGAATGTCAAATATGGTATAGAGACATATGCCAATGCTCAGATTTTTTTGGGATAACATTCTCGGAAATATGTAACTATTTGTTGATAGACGAAGTGAAAATTCTTTTGGGGAATGCAACAAAAGAGAGTAAGAAACCAATGTCACATTTGGAATCCAAAAATTGGTTCCAGAAAACATTTATAAAGAAAATACCGTTGTTGGAAGAATTGGACAAACTAAGTCAAATTTATCAAGGTGAGAATGAAAGATTCTTAACATTCAAATTAAGGGTTTGGAAAACAATTGAAAATTTTAGGAAACACAGCGATGAAGAAATTTTGAATGAAATTTTGAAAAAGCGGATAAAATCTCAAGTTTTGAAGGATCAATTTGTTTTCAAACCTAACATCTCGGTGGACGAAATGAAAGCGGAAGCTAGGATTTATGAGGAAAACATATCAAAAGAAGAAAAAAGTGATGTTTTAGCCATCAAAACATCGTATGCAGAAGTGGCAAAGAAAGACAAACATCAAGTTAGAAGATATGAGAATCCTGAACATAGAAGAAATACAGCTCGATTGAATGAAACCAACGATAGACAACCAATATTAAGAACGGAACGTCGAATATCATCGGAAAGATTTAATAAAAGTAATTATAAAGGATCCAGTAGAATGTCAGAAGATAAACAACAATATAATTGCCCGATGCATTCGGTTTGGTACGAAGCAAGGAAGTTATATTGCAAAATAAAGAGACTTCCGACTCCAGATGAGGAGCATTTAACCAGAGGGAATTGTTATTGCTGTAGAAAACATGAGCATTTGAGGAAAGATTGTCCTTTAAATAATCATTGTTTAATCTGTGGAAAAAGTGGACATGTGTTCAGAAACTGTAATCATATTAAGAATGTTAATGTAGTATACATCATTAAGAAATGTAAAATGAAGAAAACGTGGATATTGTACCATACAAAGATGAATATGAAGATGATTTAAATGCCAGACTCCATGGTGAGCATTTCGTCTGTGGAGTCGGCATAAAATATCCAAAAAATTGAATTGCCGAAATAGTGGAGGGGTCAGATGATAGATGGGGAAGCGATGTTAAGCTGAACAATCACAATGTATTAATGTTGTTGGATAGTGGAGCGGGTGTTTCAGTTATTAGTGAGAAGGTTTGGTTGGAAATCGGACAACCCAGATTAGAAAAGAGGCCAATTATACTAAATGTAGAGTTTTCACAAGGTCATAAGTGTTTTGGAAAAATGACAGTTAAGTTGAAATGGAAAGAAGAGTGCTCTGTGGTACATTTTTTAGTGGTGAAAGCAATCCGACCGGCAATCATTGGAGGTGTTAATGTCATGCATAAATTCGGAATCAAACTTGAAAAAACTACCAAGAAGTCAGTGGTGATGGTGGAGAAAGATATGAAGCTGCAAGAGAAAAACAAACGACTAGAAGACCTCGTGAAACGATATGATGTTGTTTTCATGAAACATGAATACGATTTGGGATTTACGGATATTGTGGTCCATAAAATTGAAACAGAGGGTAAACCGATTTTTCTGAATCCAAGAAGGCAATCGATTCATTTAGAAAGTCAAATCGAAGGATTTTTGAAAGGATTAGAAAAGGCAGGAATTAATTCAGAAATATAAAAGTGAATGGAACTCCTAGTTAGTCATTACGCCAAAGAAAGACGGAGGTATTCGAATTTGTTTAGATTTCAGAAAATTGAATGATATATCAAAGAAAGTTTCTTTTCCAATGCCAGACAGCCAAATGTTAATGAATGCTCTTGGTGACTCCAGAATTCTTTTTAGTATAGATTTAGGCAAAGCTTACCATCAAGTAGTATTGGATGAAATTTCTCAAGAAAAGACTGCGTTTTGCACAAAAACACAGCAGTATTGTTTTAACCGTGTACCGTTTGGACTTTCAACAGTACCCGGAAGGTTTCAGAGAATAATGAATTCATTATTTGAAGATTTACTATTCTCTGGAGTAGTAATATACCTAGATGATGTCTTAATTTACTCAAAATCAATGAAGGATCATATGAGACTATTAGAAGAAGTACTGAATAGACTGAAGAAAGCAGGTTTAAAAGTAAATCCAGGGAAATGCAAATTCGGAGTGGGGGAGCTGGTATTTCTGGGACATAAAATTAACAAAGAAGGTATCTCAACAAATAAATGGAAAGTAGCAGAAATTCAAAATTTTCCGATTCCAAAGTGTACTCGAAATTTACGAGCATTTTAGGTCTGTGTAACTACTATCGATGATTTATCAAGAATTACGCAGAATTAGCAGCACCTTTGCACAGTGCATGTAGTGGAAATTGTAAAGAAATATTTTGGTCAGACGAGTGCGACAGAAGTTTTAACGAGTTCAAGCAACAGCTATGTGGTGCACCAATATTGCCATATGTGAATCCGAATAATAATTTCATCTTAGATACAGATGCATCATTTGGATCGATAGGAGCAGTATTAAGTCAGATATCAGAAGAGAAAGAAGTAGTAATCGCGTATGCATTGAGGACTTTAACCACACATGAAAAAGGCTACTGTGTGACAATAAGGGAACTATTATCTCTACAAAATTTCATGTTACATTTTAAGCAATATTTATATGGCAAGCGATTTACAGCAAGAACTGATCATAAAGCATTGGTGTATATGAAGAGTACTTCCAAACCAATAACTCTTCAATTCCAGATATGGTGAGCAAACATAGCGGAATTTGACTTTGATTTGAAGTATAGAAAAGGGGACGAACATCGAAATGCAGATGGATTATTACGGTTATATGACGGCGTCTCTGCACATTGTGAAACAAAACACGAAGAACCAAAATCAACAAAAGCAGGGGTGAAACACATCAATATAGTGGTGATTCAGTCTACAATTCAATGGATAAAAGACGATCAAGAAAAGTGCTCAGAGTTGAACCAGTTGAAATAAAGACAGGAGATAGCAGAGGGTTAAAAGAATGAAATCACCAAGGAGTTATTACAACTAAATGACCAATTAGTTTATCAGAATGGGTTATGGGGTAGGCAAGAAGGAAATTGTGTGTTACCATTGGTTCCGAATCAAATTAGAAGAGATTTCATCAGGAAAATACACAGAGATTTATATATTTATTTATTTATCAAAAAGACAAAGAAGTATATCCAAAATTATTTTATGCTACCAGATTTAGCGAAAGAGGTGCAAATCGTTATAGGAATAGTATATAGAATGTCAGGAATGCATACGCAGAAAATTTCAAGTGAAAAAACAAAAGAGAAATTGATTGCAATAAGAAGTGACGAGTTTTTAGAGCAAGTCTGGATGGATAACACATATGTGGGTGAAAAGAATAGCATTTACCCATATCTATTGGTCATGGTGGACCAGTTTCCGAAATTGGTTTCTTTGACAGAGATTAGAACTCAAAACGAAGACACCATAGTTCAATGTGAGATATAGGAAGCCAAAAGTAATATTAATAGATAATGGAAAATATTTTACTGGCGGAAAATTTAAAGATTTTTGCAGGAAATATGGAATCGAACAAAGATTTAGTAGCCCATTTCAACATCAATCAAACGGGTTGGTAGAAAGAACTATTCAAACAGTGAGAGACGTGATAGTAACAAACAGAGAAGACATAGACAAACGATCATGGTGGCAAATTGTTCTGAAGATAGAATTCTGTCTAAATGCAACAGTTCAGAGTACGATCGGATATTCGTCCTTCGAAGTTGTGTTTGGTAGAAAAATAAACTTACATGCGGCAGCAGGAATACCTAAAACGGAAGAGAGCAACGTGATCAAGATGAAGGTACGAGAAAATTTAGAGAAAGCGACAAGACGAATGGAAAATTGCGAGAGAGAGGAGAGAACAAATCGACATTTCGAGGATGGTCAGAAAGTCTTTGTAAAACAAGATCCTTCAAAACGGAAAAAGGACACTTTCCCATTCGAAGGACCGTACCAAATTTTAAGACATATATCGCTACACCAATTGGACCTACTGAATCTGAAAGATGGAAACATCATTCATCGAAGAATTGAGTGGATTAGAAAGTAAATAACGAATTATAAAAGAGGGGAATGTTATGCTTATTAATTTTTTTAAGTATTCTAAAAAGATTGTAAATATTAGGGTGAACCAAAAGTCTTTTCGTATTTTCTACGTCTTTTGTTCAATTGTTTCTTATTACCAAATAAAGATATTTTATATAAATGTGATATATGTTTTTAAAGCTCTTGAACTGATCTATTACAATATATATTAAAAATTCTAATTAGTCGTTAATATAATTTTTATGGGCTTTTAGAAAAATCATGGAAAATTTTGAAATTCGTGTTCTTTTACGCCATTACTTGAAACAGAGCTTAAACGCAACTGCAGCAACAAAGAAGATATGTGAAGTTGAAGGCGATAATGTGGTCTAAAATCATACTGCACAAAATTGGTTTAAAAGGTTCAACAAAGGCGACATTGACTTCGGAGACAATGTACGTTTAGGCAGACCTATCACCGTAGATTCCGTAGCAATTCGTGAAGCCGTCGAGACAAATCCGTCTATAAGTACTTGCAGATTGTGGGCCGAACTCGATATTTTTCAAAAATACATTGTACGACACCTTCACGCTCTTGGCAAGGTCAATAGACGATGTTGATAAGTGCCTCATGAATTGACACAAATTTAAGCCGAAAAGCGTTTCAAAACTTGTCAAAAATTGCTTGAAAATCCGCGCGATTACCGTTTCATCCATCGAATTGTAACTTGCGATGAAAAGCGGGTTCACTTCAGTAATCCAGACCAACAAAATCAATGGTTGGACCCCGGACAAATGGCGAAACCGGTAGCAAACCGAGATCGTTTCTCAAAGAAGGTACTTTTGTGTGTTTGGTGGAATCTCGAAGGCGTGAATCACTTCGCGCTGGTTCCAATTGGTCGTACCATCGACACTGACCTTTACTGTGCTAACTTGATCGAATACGGCACTTTGCGAGAAATACCCCGCTTTGATCAATCGAAAACGACTTCTTCTACAACAGGACAATGCAAAACCGCACACCACTAAACAAACAAAGGAAAAAATAAAAAATCTCGACGCCTTTGAACTTCTTCTACACCCAGCGTATAGTCCGGATCTTGCGCCATCCGACTATCACCTTTTCCGCTCTATGGCACACTTTATTCCTGGTCGCAGCTTCAAAAATCTGGCCGAGGTCGAAAACGGGTGTCACCATTTCTTCGCTTCTAAGAACAAGGATTGGTACCGTAGCGTGATCACACAACTTGCCCATAGATGGGTTCAAGATTCAAATGGCCTTTACTTTGAAACTTAAATGTTTCTTATTTGTTGTAAAATTATGTTTAAATTTTTAATAAAAAATACGAAAAGACTTTTGGTTCACCCTAATATTAAATAAATTCTACTTGTTGATATTATAAATCCTGGAGATTTAACCGTTTACATTCAACGAATGGAGTTCAAAAGTGCTACAATGATTCCAAAATCTCTCAATTTTAAGCTTTGCAATAAGCACTGAAAGTGATGGAACGTTTGTCTTTCGAACTCTGAATTCGATTTTATTATTATTTTTATTTCCAAAAATTAAAAATATTTTTAAAGACTAATGTAAATCTATCGAAGAATTTTTTGCTTGTTTCATCCAACATAGAAAAAATAAAATTTTATCAAAAATCACAGATAGCTTTAAAGTTTGAAGATAGAACATCGATAAAATGAAAGAAAAAAAGGAAACAATATTATTTTTTTGATTTTCTTTTCTCTATTTTATATTAATTCCTCTATGATAAAATAATAATTTTTCGCAATTCAATTTGTTTAACACTTAAAAATACAGATTGAATTTCGAATTGTTTACCGTTTCATTAAACATTCAAACAGTTTATTTACACCATTTAAAACGACGAACACGATCAAGTTTTAATATATTTTTTGTATGCGAAAAAAATTATAGAAATAATTTTTATAACGGAGGACAACGGGAAAAGAGTGACTTTTGTGATATTGAAAACTTCTTTCCGAATACAAATTGCCTCATACAGATCTTACACCTCCTCTCTCTATACTTTTAATTTAACCCTTTCCAGCCGAAATTATTATTTTTGAATGTTGATTTAAATGTTACAATGTTGATTTAAATTGCTAAGAAACAAGTGAGAATCGCGTTTTTGTGCATTCTAATATATGCAGTGGCATCTATTAGACTTTTTAGAAACTATTACTATGTGTAACATTTAAATTGGGTAAAAGAGATAACTGTAATGTATTTTTTCAAATATGTTGCCATATGTCAACAATGGGCTGGAAAGGGTTATTGGATTTTCATTTAATTTAATCCCCTTAAAATTCGATTTAATCTTTTTGTTTTTATTAATTTAGTAAATTAAACGGTTCGCACTTTTCACTTTCTTCTGACATGCTGAGAAAATAAATTGATAGAAAACAGAAGTTATAAAAACAACTTCATTTCAGTGTCGTCAGCACTCCTAATTCGGTAATAATCAAAATTTATTTTTATTAAATGTATGATTTTTTATTAAATGCAAGAAAATACGTCTTTGTGTATGGGTGTAATATGAGTTGTTAATTGCGTCTTAGGTGTATGTATAGAGTGAGAACTTATTTTTCATATACTGTCACTTGCAATGTTTGGAACATTTATGTTAATGCTAAAACCTTTGTCTGTCTTTTTATGATTTAGTAACATTTTTTTACATCGAATATAATTTAGAATATTATTTTATCCTAATTTAAAATAATATGAAATGGAAAGATGAAACTAAAGGAGTTTATATTTATTTATAAAGTTTTATTTCCTGATGTTTATGAGTCACTATAGTATACGTTTTACATTATTTTAATTAAAAACATTTTACATTTTATTCAATTCCGTGATTGAAGGCCTCTTTACGCAGAATTATTGGAAAAGTAAAATGGCCAAGCCACGATTTTGAATTTGAAATGAATATTAAACTAACGACAGGTAATGCTATAATGATTATATTTTAGGATCCATAATATATGTCAGGTGTAGTATGTGTGAGGATTTAGACACATAATACTTTTTACATTTATAAAATATAATATTACACAAAAATATCGATATCAAGAACAATTATGTTGTGACCAACCAATAACTTAAAAAGTAAATTATTTATTGCAAATTTGCAATTATTCTCAAATACACCTGGTTGAGATATTTAGTTGATTGGGCTTTGGGAAATTTCGATTTCTTAAAAAATGTTATTTTAAGCCTAATATATTAATTTTTGTAGTTAAAAATTATATTTTTACAACAAAATATTTGCAATGTATTATCGAAGAGATTTTAAACTGTAAAACGGAGAATGCAAAATAAACTGTGCTTAATTCGAAAAAATTGGTAGTGTGGAGGGTGGTGAGTAGGGGGAAAATGGGCATTCGGCCTACACCCCCCCCTGGCCGTAACCATGACAACGATATGGGTTATCGTGGTTACCATGGCAACCGACCCGATTAACATAGCAACGGTCGCGGTTACCATGACAACGGTCGCGGTTACCATAGCAACGGTCGCGA
>MQRK01251903.1:0-15898 GCA_001938485.1 Girardia tigrina | reverse complement strand
TCCAATGTATGTAGCGTTGTACCCATTACACGAAAATTGATAAACCAGATTGGAACATAAACTCAAAGGAGTACGAGATTTATTGCTGAATATACTTTGAATTTTGTAAGATTTAGAAAAAATTTTTAAATTCAACTTTTTACTATCGATTGATTTTAAAATAGACAATTTAAATTTTTTGTAACCTTCTGAATAAGGAACGATTAGCGTATCGATTTGTACGCAAAACGAATTATCGAGATGTACGCAAACGAAATGTACGGTTTTCTTTATTCTTTGCACTTTCTCTATTTTTGTCAATTTAAGTGATGTTTGAAAATGTTCTATTTTGTTGGAAATATTAAAACAAAACACTTTGATTTTTTTATTATCGATAAACAAAAATTTGAAATTCGATTCTCAAATTGGAAAATTTATCAATTTGTTTTTAAAGAAATTCCATTTAGGATTTTCTTTTCTTTTTCTTTTTTTTATTTTTCATTGTAAATCTGGATTTTTTCAGCTCAAAAAATTTCAAGGATCGCAAATCCAATTAAGACATTTTAAATAATTATAAAATCAAAAATTAAACTAAATATAACCTAGAAAAACTCTTAATTTGTTGCTGCTGCTGATAAAATTTTTGAACACTACATATGCGTATTAAATAAATTAATTTTTTTTAATGAATACAGTTTTTCATAAATTGAAAATTATATTTAATATATATCATAAATTTTTAGCATACTTGAAAGGAACAAATTTGGGTAGATTAATCAGAGTCACTTTATTGAAACCAAGGCTGACCGCATAAATCTGGCAGTCATAAGGGGGTGATGACAGTCCCGCCTGAAATAAGTTATAAATGTGAAAATGACTTTGCATTTTAATTCATATATTATTATATATTCATTGTATTGTTATATATTATGTATTACTAGGTTGTCAAGTATGAAATTTGTAGAACTAATGTCAAAGTTCATACAATACTTTTTCCAATACAAATATTTATATCATTCATTAAAGTATGTACCAATATTATCGACACACTTTTACCATTTGAGCAGCAGCTTGTTGAGGTCGTTTGAATAAAATTTTGTTGAGTCAGAATCTTTAAATTCCTCGAAGGCCATTTTTACGGCATCTTTTGAATGGAATGTTTTACCTATCAAAAGGTTGTTCAAATTGAGGAAGTAATGGTACTCGATTTGGGCTAGGTCTGGAGAGTATGGAGAATAATTCAGAAGTTTCAACAAATGTTCCTGTAGTTTTATCACGGTCTTAAGTGTAGTATGTGGTTTTGCAATGCTGTGGAGCAAAATATGAGTCGATCTGTTTATCAAACGGAACTGTTTTTCTTTGAATTCCTGAATCATATCTTCCAATTGATTGGAGTAGGCATCCACTGTGAAGGACAAACCAGGTTTCATGAAGTAATTATGGATTATACCTGCAACAGACCATAAAAATCTCAACATCAGCTTCTTTTGATGAATATTGTACTTTGGACTATCATTTGGTACTCCATTGTTTCAACCCAGTTTGTGGAACGTTTATGATTATCATATTGGATCAACCTTTAATAACGTGTCGATTCGATTCTAAAAATGATTCCATTTTTTAGAAGAAAGCATCATTAAGAAAGCATTAAATTGCTTTTCTTTCATATAATGTGGAATCAACCAATTTGAGTCAAGATATTCAATATTGTTTCCTTTTGTAACAGTAAATGTTAGCGATAAATGATGGGTACTTTCTGAGGGGTCCGACTCCACAGTTTTATATAGTAGTTTTTTGGTTGTTAGAAACAACAATAATAACGTGTAAATAAAATTTAGAGAACTTCATTAAACCAATGAAATTCTTAGAAGCCGTTGTGGAAGATACCAATGTCAAAATCATATAAAAGTCATACATATGTCAAATCATATAGAACGGGGTCTATGGTCTGTTGAAAAGAAAACCTTAAAGATAATTTAAAAAGATACTAAACGAACAAAATATAAAAATTATGTAGTAAAAAAGTATAGGTAAAAATGGCTTCCAAAATATTTTTGAGCAACTCCCACATAAATATTTTTAATAAATTCATTCTTTAAATCGGTTTAGTAAGAAACATTATAATTTTATGAAAAATTCTCTAAGATGTACATTTATTTCGTCTATTGTGAGTTTTCAATTAAACTCGTCTCGATGAACGAGATAATCTTTTGCAAATAATTAAAAAAGAAAAATTCATATTCGAGAAACAAAATAAATATTAATATAATCTATTTGAAATCTAACTCAACGAATTTGTTGAGCACCGAATGACTAATTTATATTTTGAAAAATTGTATTAAATTATTAAAAACTTATAACATTAGCATAGAAATTTATATATTTTACGTGATTGTAACAGCAATTTATTTTTAAAAAGAGACTTTTCCAAAAGACACGCCAAATAAAGTCAATTTAAACAAAACATAAAAATCCACACACGTCCACTGTCCCTAAGATACGCATTCCGAGCTTGAGAACACTGTCACAGGTCTTGATATAATGTTACTCTGAGTTCCTCCACATTGACTTCTACTGTTGAATCACTCGATGTCACCGAAGAGGGTATGATATTTATTATGATATTTGATATGATATTAAGTATCATACTTTGACTATTTAAAATAAGCAAATATCTACAATCCAAAGTTCTTGAAAAGAATTATAATTAAAAATATCGCTAATTAATTTTAAAAAGTAATTCTCAAAAATAAGGTAAATGAATTTTCATTGCTAGAAATGTAATTTTTAAAATAGATAATTTTTTAAATATTAAAATTATTTGGCAATCTTTTGTTATTTTCGGTTTTGGAATTTTTCTAGGGTATTGGGAACTTTTTGTTATAAATAAGAATATGTGATTTTAATTAAAAAATATATTCATAAATAATTTTTTTTTGGTCAATAGAGTAGAGTAGAAAAATGTGATTTTCTCTGACGATTCATCGTATATCCAATGTCTAATAATCGTCCGATTGTACGTTTCTAAAATGACCGCTTTTGCCGACCTCTGGTTTAGTGAGTTGTGCAGAAATTCCTAAAGGAACGTCAAATGACATTTCTGCTATTATTTGTGAAGTTGTGTTCCAGGTATTTATACCAATGAAAATTTTGTTTAACTTCTTATTTTACTGAATTGGTAGCACCATTATGATTTGAACTAACAGAAACAATCTCATCACTAATGGTACAATACCGAGCTAAACATTTTTCTTTGGTATACTTTAAATATTTCCATATTACCTTAGAAAAATTATTTCTTTAATAAAGAAAATCCGTCATTTTAAAATCCATATTTTAAACTTCTTATAAATTGATATAAAAAGGGCAACTTTATGATAATAAAATTTGCAATGTTTTTCATAACAATATAAAAAAACTTATTAAAATCGATAAAGTATTTAAAAAATAATACTTGCTTTGTTATTTATATATTTAAAAAGTATTACTCATTATTTGTGATATTGTTTCCGAATTATTAATTTAATTTTGTGACAGTTTCGTCAGCTACATTTTGACGAGCTACGTGAAAAAAACATTAATAGTATAATATTTTGAAAATACGAGGATCCCTTCATGGCTTTTGTGAGGAATATTTACAATGTTGATATCTTGTGTGTTGTTTGAAAGTTTAAATGTTGTGTTTTAATTGGTGGTTGTATCTCTCCTATTCACATGCATGATTCATATTTTAATTCTTATAATCTACAACTAATTTATTCAAATTTTAATTTAATATTCAAATTTTTAATTTATTATTATTGTAAATTTTAATAAATTTCACCTTTAAAAGTTGTATGTAATTAAATCGAATTAATATTTTTTAAATGATTAGTAGTAATTTTATTTTAACAAATAACATTTGTAGACTGCAAATTGTGGTAAATCGTTGAAATTAAATGTTTCAAGTTAGTTCATATTTTGGAATGAGAATTATGAGATCGATGAATATGAGCGAAGGCATTATTACAGATTGTCATAAAGATGATCCAAATTGTGAATGTAATAAATGTTGTAATAAATATATGAGTTCTCTTAACGGTTTTAAAATATTTTCTTAAATAAAATATATTTGTAATGATTGGAAATTTAAATTTGAGAATTTTTATTTTAACATCAATTGAAATGTCATGAGTTTTATTCATGAATGAATAAGTAAATTTGAGATTAAAAACGTTTTACTATGAATTTTAGACTAAAACCTTTATTTATTTTAAATATATTTATTGGTCTCAAAACACCTAAAATATGAAAGTAAAATGTGTTTTAAGCAATAATATCAATTAAAAAACTTTATTTGCTTTTATTGAACGTAATGTGTCGAAATAATACGTCGTTTATTATTAAAAAAGCAATGAAAATTATTTTACTTTTGAGTATGAAACATTTGAAAATTGAGTAAAGAGACTTCTAAATTTGAAAATTTCCACTAAAGCTAGTTTATCTGCTTCTTCGGCAATCGCCAGGAAGGCCAATCGCTTTCCATCCGCACTCCACCAATACGCTTTTTCAGTTTTAAATATACGTTCTAAAATGTTAATGGTAATGTAACATGCAATGTAAGAGAACAAAGTCTACATATAATTATAATATATTAAACTCATTTAAATGGACAAATATAAAACGAACTGAGAAGACATTAGGAAGAAAAATTTTATCAACAATAAAAACGTCAATATGCGTTCAAAAAAAGTATTACTAAAAAACTTCAGACGTATAAAATGTTAAATACTTTTTCATATATTATATTGGTCGAAAAACCGTACAATTACAGATTTAAATTATTAATCATTATAATTCAATTATAACTAATTATAATTACAACAAAATAACATCAACAAATGCAGATATTAACTCAAACAAAAATAAAAAAAAATATATTTTAGTAAAAACTATTATATTTCTTGCAACAAAATCAAAAAAGGTTAACTACAAAATACGTTTATTTCACAACAATGTATGTTCGGGATTAAAATTATTATTATGCTTATTGTTATTATCTTATTATATCGTTATTATACCGATATATTACTTGCTCTACTCGAATTCTCATGGCAGTTCAAATCGAGAATATTATCATCTTGATCGAAATTTGAATGACAATCGATGTTAATTTTTGATTGCTGTGATATGTTTCTTATATAATGACATGTAAAAATAATAAGTTAAAAAATAAATAAAAAATGAGCAGGATGCGTCAGGATTTAGACTCCATCCAACTCTTGGAACCTGCCTGTGGTCTTCTTGGTTGTATGCGGCTTGGAATTGTTTTGCTTAAGCAGTGGACGTTTTCGGTTGATTAAGACTGGGTACTTCTTGAGCTTCTCGTAGACACGGTCCAGCTGTAGACAATAGAGCTCTGCATTGATGGCCTGACCGTTCTGAACCAACTCAAAGTGCACGACTCGCTCAAAGTTCCAGCAGACGCACAACATGATTTTCAAGCCAAATCGATCTTGTTTTGGAACTGAAGGCGTTGCTTTATCCGATGGAACCCACCGCTTGACTCGGTTGTGGTTGACCAAGTAGACCCACTACTCGTCCAACGTCACAATTCGTTTCCAAAAGCGGTCATCTCGTGGATTCTGTAGCAGTTGTCGGCAAATTTGGACTCTTTTATCGGCCTGTGCTTTGGTGAATTTGTGTGGATCTTGACGCAGTTTCTTGTGCACAAAGTCGAGCTCCTTCAAATGCCAATGCATGGTTGACTTGTCAACTCCAAGCTTAAATGCCAAATCGCGAGTGCTTGACGAAGGCTTCAGTCCAACTCTGCTTGCAAGTCATCGTTATCCAATTTTGTTGGTCGTCCATAACGAGGACTGTCATTCAAGTCAAAGTTGCCTTTATTGAAACGCTTGAACCAATCAATTGCCGTACTTTTTCAAACCGTTTGTGAAACTTCAACAAAACTTTCACCATTTGACATCGAACTAAGTTGAAAAGATTTTAGAATGAATCATTTTAAAATAAATATTCAAAGATTTCAATTTATTTTATTTTTTCTATTTATACATTTTTAAATATTAAAATATTTAAAATATTTAAAATATTAAAAATATTATTAAAAAATTATTTTAATGATTTTCCTTTTACAAAACGTTAATTCATAATGAATTAATTTAATTTTACACTTTTACTTCAATTTTTTTATTGATTTCCATTTTAAAAAATTTTAATTAAATAAAAAAAATATTTTTATAGATTAAATTTTTCGTATCTAATGTTACAAATTAAAATGTATATTCATAATACATTTAATTAATAAATTAATTTGGAAGAAAGTAAAAAAAGCAATAAAACAAAACTTAAATTAACATTGTAAATATTTTTATTAAATATTTGTGTAAACTGTCATCAAGAAATATAATTATATTTTATGCTTTCCATCTGCTTTAGAGAACAGATATGGCAATAATATTTGTTTGTGGTTGAAATTATTTAAATAGTCCTTCTTGTACAAACAGGGCGTGCCCGCTAATATTATTTGCAGAATTTAAGATTTGGCTTCAAAAGATATAATAAGCAATGGACTTTAACAACATTCGTAAGAAATTAAACATAAAAATACAGTTTTAACAGTAATAGCTTAAATTATGGATGAAATACGCGATCAAATATTATATATTATTGACATTATATTTTTTACTTTGAATTCACTGACAAATTACACTTTTTGCTAAAATTTTCATTATTAAAAATAATGAAAAATAAAATTATATTTCGTTATAAAATATAAACAATTTCAAATGAATTACATCTGTGCATTTAGTGACTCAAGTAAAATTAGGTATACAAATAGGTATAAACTAAAATTGAAATATAAACTGCAGTTTATCTATTTTAGATGAAGCTTTGGACTGTGACTTCAATGAAACCACTTTGGCGCTTCATATATTTTTGCAAATACTCTTATTAAATTCTATAAATTTTTCATAGCATTTTAATGATTTGTTTGTGCTCTTCAATGTTGTTTCAAAAAAATAGAAAACGATTTGTGATTGTAAGCTAATCTGGTTTATAATTGTAATTGCCCAGGGTGTAAAATCTCGTACATTGGACCATGAAGTAGTTTCAACTGCACGTGGTAAGATCCTGAAACTAGAGACGCATTCTTAAAACTAAACGAAGTCACTACGTCTACAAATCTAGCAGCCCGTCCCAAGTAATCTAAGTACCTAAATTATCATCTATCTACTAAATTATCAAAAATTATAACTTTTAAACTTGAATTTGTCATCATAAAAACTATTAATTTAAATTGATTAATCTATGTAATAATTATATGGTGCTACATTTTTCAATCCCTCATGTTTCCAAATTCTTTTCTCGATTTGTGAATTCCAAAAATGTAAATTTTGGCGTTATACAAGCATTGGAACACCCTAAATCTCTAAAGCAGGGATTTTCAACCCATAGGTCCCGCGAAGGCAAGCCAAGGGTTCCGCCAAAAATATAAAAAATTTCAGAATTTACTTAAACAAAAATCCAAAATAGTTATTTAAAAGTGGTACAAGTCATTCATTAATCATTTACTACGTTACAATACATTATATTATAAAATAAACTCATTGTTATTCAGTATGGTTACATATATTAAATCAAAAATGTATTTTACTGCTTCAAATTATATATTATTTTAAATGCAATTTTATGCAACTTTTAGTAAATTGTTGTTGGTGACGTTGAAAATGAATGCTGTAAATCTGGGATAAATTAAAGAGTACGACTAAACGTGAAAGCAACATTTTCACAGATGAGATTTATTACTTGACGTAGAAAACTTGCAGAGTTCCGCGACCATGGCAGCCATTTGTACAGGATTCCACTTTATCGAAAAGGTTGAAAAACTCTGCACTAGAGTAAAAATATTTTATGGAATGGTAAAGGATCTACATAAAAAGGTTTCATAGTATATCTTCTAATTAAATGGCAATATGCATTACCTCTGAAAAGGTATAAAAATAAATTATCTCAAATCTAATATGAGATTTATTTGTAATTCTAGAGTTCGAATTATTTTGAGAAAGAATTTATTATCCTTGGGTCACTTTTGAAGGCGACGAAGAAGAATTATTCAAACGCGATGAAAACTCCAGGAGCAAATTTTGGAGGTCTTGAAATTCTTAGGGAAATAATTATAATTATACTTTAACATTTGTTTTTGTTTTATATTTCTGAAAAGTTCAATTAACTGCAACATTTTTCGTTTTTTTATCATATTTTGAGAATAATTTGTCAAAAATATTTACAAAGATTATTTTACTAACTTGCATAATATCCAATAAAGTGACCATAAAGTTTGCCTGGGATGAGACTACAGCTCAAACAGACGAATGAAGTTTTGATAAATGGGTTTTCTGAGTAATAAATGTTTCCCTGATGTACGGCGACCTAAAATTAAAAGTGAATTCATTAAAAATTTTAACTTAGATCTAAGGATAATAAAACACTTCAATGGTGGAAACCTTATAAATTAAATGAAGTCAGACTTTCAATTTTAATTTATAAAAAGCCATTAATTAACCACAATCCATTTTGATCTAAAAATGCTTGTTTGAGCTCATCTTCTTTCTTTTCCATGTTTCGTAGCATTATTATTTATCAAAGATAGTTTCATACATTTTAAACTTTATCGTCACTACGCATTGACTTGTGATTGGTATAAATGTGGAATTATTAACTATGTTCCGTTGCTTGATGGCTCTTTGTAAATGGATTAATTAATAACAGATATTAGGAATGTGAGGGATAATTAGGAATGTTGTAAGTTTGTTGTTTGTATGCTGTTTAGATTTGTGACTCTCCTACTCAGATGGGATTGATATGCTTATTGATTGATTATTTGAATCTAATGAAATTAATTTAATGATATTAATTTTAAATACTAATTAATTAAAGTTTTATAATTATGAATTTTAATAACATTTTTAGTAAACGATTTGAACTTATTAAATTTAATATATTTTAAAAATTAAGTTTATTTAAAAAATTACATAATGTCTTTTTATCCAATAAAATTATAAGAAATTAAAATTTAATATTAAAAATTTCCCATTTATTGTTTTTTAGATTTGAATAAAAACAAAAACTATATCAATCAAAACAAAGATGCTCTCTGAAAATTGTTGTGAAGAATCTGTTTGTGTTGTCAATAAATATTTACATTCAAATTGTGATGTTGTTAATAAGGAAGAAACAAGAACAATATACATTTTAGTTCTTCTTGATCATGTTGCAAAGACACTTAGCAGACATTGTATTATATATGACTTCTTGATCAAGGCATTGTATCACTGGAGGTGTAACAATAAAATAATGATCTTATTTTTATCAAATTGCATTATAGTAAATAAAATCTTGATAGGAAAATCGTAAACTAATTTTACATTTATTATCAAAATATATGAAGAATTGTAGAAATGTTTATAATTTAAGATTGAGAATCGAATAGGAAGGACATAGAAATCGTAAATTCCGTAGACAATTTATCTGATGGCAGATTATGGAGAGATCCAAAATTTAAACATTTTTGATCGATAATAAAATCTTCATGTTGTAACAAGAATTTACTTTTAAAAAATAATTTTAGTAAATAAATTTTATATGTATTATTTGAATCAATTTATATTTTGAAGAAATAACATTTGTTAATATTTTTTCCGAAAATAAGGCTAAATATAATATCAATGTTTGTCACAAAAATAAATATTACACTATTAAGAATACTAATATAATTTTCGACATTTTATTTGTTGGGTTCTTGATCAAAATTATAATTCATTAACACCAAATTTTATTTTCTATAACAATAACAATTATTTAAACAATTTTTCTTGAGGAACTTTTCTTTTGTTTTCTTTTTTTGTTTTTGACCAGATACATAAAAATACTGGATTGTAATACTGATAACTTATTTATTAAAAAGTTAATTAAAGTTGAATTTATATTTTGAGTACGTTAATTTATATATTAAGATTTTATTATTTTATAAAAATCTTCAAAATACATTATAAAAATCTAAATAATAACTGTTCTATTTTAAATCATTTTTAAACGTATTTTACAACAATTTCTAGTAATCTAAAATTATTTAAATGTTGTTATTTCAATATTATTTATCTAAAACCAGTTAACTTAAATATAATTTTAGATCTTTTATAATATTTGAATGGTACATCCACTGTTAAAATTAMATTTCTTAATATTTTATTCTTCGTTAATTGGTTAAACATTCAATTATAATTATTCTTTTAATACAAATTGACACTATTTCAATTTAAAAAAAACATTATGATTTTTTTTATTTTACCATTTAATTTTTAAAAAAAATATTTAATTATAATTATGTTTTTTATACAAATTTGATACCATTTTAATTGTAACTAAAACATTATGATTTTTATTTTACAACTCAATTTTTCAAAAAAAAACATTTGATTATAGTTACTTTTTGAATACAAATTTTGAGTTACAATTACTTGTTATAAATATTTAAATTTTTATTTAACACCTAATTTTATTTACAATGTTTGTTACTCCGAATTATTTATTTCCCAAAAAGTCAAATTCTAAGAAATTAAATTTTAATTATAATTTTCATTATTAATCCAAAATATTTGTTTTTTTTAAAAAAAATTATATAAATAAATCATTTGAAATTATTTAATTATAAATATGATATTACAAATTAATTATTCAAAAATTAAAGTTACAAAAACCCTTTACATTATTATTGTTATAAGAACCAAATACAAGGACCCTAGAGGTCGTATATACTAAGTGCTACTGAGAAAGGATAAGTCATCAATATGAACATCTATTATAATCAATTTGATAAATTGAATAAAGCTATCAGAGAAACGTGGCTAGTATTAGGAAACAGAAAAGTAATTGTGTCGAATTAAAATAATGCAAAACTACATGAACTGCACTGATGGTGTAGCAGATAGGTAGTTCTTAGTCATCCCCAACATCCATGCCATTCATATCTACTTATATCGCTTCAAGATTGCCATTCGGGATAACATTTTCTCTTCTTTCAAATTTGTCTTCATTTCATTTACTGGTTTCAAAGAATAAAACGTCTGTGACTTGGAGATTAACGTCTGCTTGAAAGACGATAACGAGGAGTTGCAAATAATGATTCTTATATCAGTTATTAAAATGCAAATAATAATATTTAAACTGATTCAAATATTTTACTTTAAATACAACAGAAATTTCTTACAAACCCAATTATTCTCTAAAAACCTTTTTCAAAAGTTAACATAAGTTTCAGAGTTGGATCCAGTCTCCAGGTTAGTCCAGAAGCTGACCAGTAATGGCAGAGACAGCGATTTTAAAGCTCAGACATTTCGTGCTGTACTCTTTTTAAAATATTGTTCAGACAATTTAGGTTCAAGTAAAAGATTTTTTTATCGTTGATATAAGATTGAATCAAAAGAACTCAAATTTAGATTACAAAATTTGTTTATTTATAATCTCGTAAAACATTTTTACCTTTTCACAATTATAAATGTATACAAATTCAAATCATTTCAGAATTGTAAATATGTAAAAATTACATTCCTTTCACAATCGTAATTTCGTAAAAATTCAAATCGTCTAACAATATTAATTTTGTGAAAAAGTTCAATTTTTGCAACATATTAGTTTATATTAATAACCAAATTTTCATTGAAAAGATAACATTTCTGATATGATTGAATTGTATTTGGGCAGGAGGGTATTTTGAAATATAAATAGATTTTAATATCTAAATTTAAATTCCGAACACTGTCTTATTTTCAGAATAAGCAGCTACAAATATTTAAGAAGATCATTTAGAATTCTTTTTTATTTATCTTTGTATTTAATTTTACTTTAATCATTTTTCTCAAAAATAAATTAAAATCTAACCATATTCTTCTCTCTAGGTCCCCAGGAAATTGAATGAAAATAAGTACCCTGATTGTCATCAATTTGCAATTGTTGATAAAATGGTTTATTGCTTTATACAAAAATAATTGAAAAATTAAAAAATAATATTGCTTGGAAAACTAACTTTAAAAAAATCATTAATTTGAATTGAAAAACGTCTTGCAAGGTTTCAATCTAAAATATTATAGTTAACTCATTAAAATGTTTTATTTATAAAAATAAAAATCTAAGCCCCATTAAAAAGATTTATTAATGTTCTTATCATTTCTTGGTTTATCTGATAATGATGATTGATCCGACGATATTTATCCTTTTTTGGTAATAAATCTTTAGAATGATGTTTAAATTTTTGTTTGTAACATAAATTTTTTTTTGTTTCATTCATCTGCCAAAAAAGTTTATTTAATTTCAAATAATTAAATAAGACTCTGATTAAAACGTTATTTAACAATGTTTTGATATTAACAATTTAACAACACTTTTGATATTTCTTTCAATGACCGCATGAATGTGCATCAATCATTCTAAGCATTATCATCCATTCACCGAGGATGCTACCCTTTAGTGACTTGAAATTGGAATGCAACATCTTGCAAGATGTAGCTTCAACGTGCGTTTAAATGCAGTAATTTTGATTACTAAGGCGATCTTTTCCAGACAGAACAGAATCGAAATTTTTACTGTAAAAAAGTATTTGGTGATATACCCGGTTATCTGTGAAGAAACGCTTTTCATATGAAAAGATAAAAATGTTACCATGTAAGTCTGTTTATTAACAATTATTTAATCATCGCGCAAAATACAACCCTTTTTCTTGCTGCCTAGGCTGCTAAACAAGCTAAACAAGACCTTACTGTTTTCCCAGATACCTATGCTTCTTTTGACAACTGGTTTATTGATCCTTCGATTTTTCTTAAAATCTTCCTCCTTAACTATTTTTTTACATTTAGAGCTTACCTCCAGCGGTATCAGAAATCTCTTTTCTGACGGAACTCTTCATCAAACGATATTCTTCAATCATACAATATTATTTGGATAAAAAGACAATTTTATAAAAAAATATCATTTTGAATTTTCATCATGTCGTTAAAAAAATTTTAAAGAAAATACATCAATTATTTATCAGTAAAATACTGAATGTATTGTTAGATCGTATACAAAATTCATATTAAATAGTAAAAGAATAGTCTAAACCTTTGTCCAGAACAACATATATATTTGAAGACTCCAACCAGAATATTTTTTGATCTCATGTTTAGACAAAATAATTGATTTTTAATTTACTCAACAAACAATTGACAAAGTACACTTTTTTGTAAATTCTAGGAAGAATGTTCAACTTATTTATATTTTTTATCATATTTTATAAAATTATTGTATTTTCGACATATCAGGAGCTTGAGACCAAAACAATCTTCCAATGATCGGACTGAAACGTGGTTTTAACATTCATACTTCACATTTTAACTCCAGTCGTGATGTCAATGTATATATACATTTTTGACTCAGATATTAATTACAAAATTTTAAGTATATTTTTTTACAAATTAATACATATTTAAATATAATAAAAATATACTTCAAAAATATATTTATTATTTAATTTAAAATTTAAAGAAGATAAATACTTGTTAAACTATTTTTAATTTTGTAAACTTTAAAAAACTTCCTTGTTCTTCTGCGGTAAATAGACGTAAATCTGGAATACAAAACTGAAACCAAGAAAATGTTTTAAACATTATTTCTGAAAGAATATCTCCTCTTGCTACTGATTCATTTACAACTTATGAAGTTAATAAATAGTTTAGTAAGCGGGGCAAGTCATTTGAAGTGCAATATTTAACATAAGTGTCTTTTCATACTAAAACATTTTGTCATGGGTAGTAGTTATTGGGTTCTTGATCAAAAGAAGTCGTCATTAACGCAAAACTTTATTTCTCTAACAATTTAAGTTTTTTAAACAAATATTTTCGAGGAACTTTTGCACTTTCTTTGTACACAAACTATTATAAATAAAAATAGATATAAATCTAGATATAGAAATCGTTATTTCATTTATTAAAAATTAAATTTTATACTCACCTTTTGTTAAAATTTATACATTATAAATTTACTCACAAAGATTTGATTTGATTTTTTTTATTAAATTTTCCATTATATTTTACATTCTAAATTAATCGTTTCGCCATTACATTTCGAAACAATCACATTTTCCACAAAAAAATGAAAATCGCATTTTAATTTACTTCGATTTAATAGTGTAAAATAAAAGTTACAAAAAATTTCGCAAATAAAATATTAAACTTTATATTTCTTTTTATTTTATTTCAATTAAATATTTCTATCAAAATTAAAATTAACTTTGTTACTTTATAATAAATCTTTGCATAAATATTTTAATAAACCTAATGTAAAATTTATTTTATTCTTTACATAAATTAATTTTTACATTAAATTCGGAAAATCTTATTTTAACATATCTACAAAACTATTTTAAGAGATGTAAATGTTTAATTATAAATTTGATCAGATTGTAAATTCAAAAATTTTATGAACTCAACAACGCTCCCAACAGTAATAATACTTTTTTGTATCCTATTTGTCTCAATAGCAGTCCAACGAGTCCAAAGATGCTCAACCATAACTCTTTGCTTCCCTTCAAGGAACTGTTTTGAAGTGTAAAATCAGTGTAACACTTAAGGAATTTTATAAAAAACTAACTTCTCTTTAGAGAAATGATACTAAATATATTTTAGTTAATACTTTTGAGTCCTTAACTAATGTATCTCTGAATAAAATGTTTAATTAGAAATTAAATCTTTATATAACTAAAATACGTTATGTAGCATTCACATTAGAAAATTACCTTTTTATGATCTCCAGGAATAAACCATGCTGAAAGATCGGATGATGCTTTCATTCCTTTCTGATACTTTGTAATAATTTAAAAAATAAATTTAATTTTACAAAATTTACAACATTAGATAAATAAAACATATTATATTACAATTTATAGAGACAAGATGAAGAATTATAGTGAAATTACAAATATACATTTTACTTTAAAATAAAATAATCAATTGATATTTTTTTATAAATTTATTCAAAAATTTTGTTTTTAATTTTTAAAACTTTTACAATTCACATGTATCTTGCGATGGGGCATATTCACCATAAGCTTCTTGGAGTAATTGGTATGATTCAGCAGCAGTTTTCTTTAGATGGTAACAAAAAATTAGTACCGTCCGCATAAATTTGGACATCTAAAACAATTACTGCTTGGCATAAATTTGGACATCTAAAACACAGAAATACAACAATTATTAAAACGCTTTATCAATTTATGAGTTACGTATGAGACACTACATAATTACTCAATATTATGACATCATTGCCTAACCATTGACCTACTTTTTGCATTGTGCACAATCCGTTTTCTGAAATCCGCATTTCATACTTGTACACCTAATAGTATATATTTTTAAAATAATTTTAAAATATTTTTATAAAACATAATATTTGTAAATAAACTTCATCTCAAATAGAAATTTTTTAAGAGATATAAAAATATAGTCATAAATGTTGGTTAGTTTATTATTTCGGATATAAATTAAATTAAAAAATTAAAACAATCACATTCATGTTCAGAATACATATCGTTATCCTCGGATAATAACTAGAGTCGTTAATCGGAGTGCATTAATTGTCCCCTCTCTATATCCTGCTGCTGGCGCATCTGCCTCAACCGTTGCAGGAGCATTTGTCACTGCATTGAATGTGACGGGGTTTCTCTGGCCGGTGTTGTGTTTGCTCAATGTCAAATCATGATACTTGACATTGGAGATGTTTCAGAATGAAAAAAAAAATAATTTTATCTAAATTTATCTATATAATTATATATATATATGTATATATGAATATATATATGTAAATATGTTGCGTTATGATATATGTATATATA
>MQRK01251902.1:0-15233 GCA_001938485.1 Girardia tigrina | reverse complement strand
AGACCGATTTCTCCAATCGATCTCACGAAAAGCGATTCGGCCAGCAAACCCTCGTACAAAGAATCGCCCAAAGTGTCATTGAAGCGTAAAGCGAGAAGCAGTTCAAAGAACCAGAAACCGGCCAATAAACAGCCGTCGTTGGACAAATCGTCATCTAAGATCGACAAAGTCACTGTAATGAAACCGATCGAAAATTTCGCTCTCCGGGAACTGGATTGCGCCGCTCTCAAGTTTCGATGCAAAAATCTCCAACCTCCCAACCAATTTTTTCACGTGTCCTTGAAATACCAGCAATCGTTCCCCTTAAACCACCCAATGAAACTCGGCAACTCTTGCCATTTTAAAGTATGATCATTTTGAGACACAAATCATTAAATCTAAACACTCTTATCGACCGATAATTACGTTTTTATCTCACCCGTCAGGTGATGGACAAGAAGGTCAAGAGTATCGATAACTACCTCCAGAACCAACTGAACCGCGACATCGATCCCGTGGATGCCGACACGACCTTCTCTGCCAAAGTGATGCTGTTGTCGACCGACGATCTAGCCGAGTTCTACAAACAAACTCTGGCTTTGGCGGAAGAATTCGATAGCACCAACAAGGTCCCGATAACCAAGGCCATCAAGTTCCTCGTCGGCAGTCTGGGGCCGAACAAAGAGTTTGCTTTCGGGGGCGCGTGGTCGCCGTCTCTCGATGGTCCGGATCCCGACAATAATCCCCGAGTGTTGATTAACACGGCCATTAGGACGTGCAAAAATCTCACGGGAATCGATTTGTCTGGATGTTCGTCCTGGTGAGTCGGGTGTTGATAATCGATAAACAATGTTGATTTGTGACGGAATTGTGTGGAGCTGTACCGTTGATTGGGGCACAGTTTTTATTTATCATTATTTATTATTATAAATATTGATTATTTTTACATTAATCTTTACGGGACGAGGCGATATCTTCTTACTTTTATGCACGTATAATGAAACATATAAATGAAATATTAACCAATAAAATTGAACTTTAATATTATTTTTCTTAATAATGGCACAAATAAAGCTGCTGGAAATGATCAAAGATTGTGATGGAAATGTTCATCGCTTAAATATTTTCAAATATCTATTCTAAATATTTATAATAATGTATATTTTGCCCGTTTTTGCTGGAGCGGAACCCGGTGCAATAATCTGATTGTCTTGTGAACGCGCCTAATAATTGTGTTGTCAGAAAATGGGATTTAATTCACCCCTGGTAAAGCGTCCTCTGCAAGAATTGTCCTCACTAAATCTTGGAATGCATGCCGAATTTCCGTTGCAGAGATTGTATGAGATGTCATTTCTCTTGCAGCAATCTCCACCAGCCATCTCTTTTTGGCAAGCATAGAACATTGGCTTCATTATCGTCATTAAATGTCATTTCAGTTTCCCCGGTGTCATGGCGATGCTAGCCTTATTTTCCCCAAAACAATATATAAATGTAAACGACAAGTAAATCCCAGAGCTATGAAGGTTTCACAGTATTGATTGTGCCTTAATTCCATCATTTTCATTGATAATTACGACGATGAAGCAATTGGTGACAATGGCTGGAGACCGCATCAGACCCTCTGTATCGCATCTGCGTCTTACACTTTCTCAACAATCGATCCATACATAATAAGTGTAAATATATAAAAGCAAATCTAATAATGAGAGGACAGGTTTAATATATTTTAATATATAAATCACTGTTTCGAAATTGAATTTAACATGTTGATTTGTTCGCTTTAATTTAATAATTCAGAAATTGCTTTGTCTAACTGTTTAAAATACAAAGTCCATTTTCTGGACGATATATCGTATGTTCTCATAATTATTGTTACTTGTTGTGTCGAAAAAGTCTCTACTTCTCGCGCCACATCCACGTAATATTTTTCAGACTTGCGACACCCAGTAATAATAAAAAGATAATGAGAATAAAAATATTTTGTTTTGCAATTAAAATAAGACACCTAGAGCTGTGGTTCTCAAACTGTAATCAGCAAATACTTGATTTAAATTATAACCAAATATGGTCGGATGTCTGTCACGAAAATGACGGAACCCCTGCTATAAAGGTAATGTCAGTGTTCCGCAGGAATAAATGTTAAAGTTCAGTGTTCCCTGACTTCAAAAAGCTTGAGAACCACGGTCCTAGAGTATCAAAAGACGGCTCTTATATCTTGAACAAGAAAAAAACAACTCATTTCTCGATTTTTTATAATCAGAATAAACCGAAAATTAAAGCAAAACAAATAAATGAAAAAATGATGGTGCAAAAAATCTGAAAAGTTACACCAAGAATACTTTATAGTAAAAAAAGCGTTGAAAAATCTTCATTTTAACGTGGTTAATAGAAAAAAAACGTTGAACATGGGCCGAAAAGAGTATAAATATGCTCTCAAAATGCTTGTTGAGACAAAATCGGACGGGATATTTTAAATTGATTCAATCAATGGTGTAAGGGTGGATCGAGTATTAGTCATTAATTTTAATAAATAATAATTATCTGCATATTTCGGGGTCACACACTTTTGAAATGAAAAATAAGTAGTAAAACATGTGCGAGGCTCCCGGGAAAACAAATCGAGTAATAATTTGAGTCGGGAATCTGTGGAGTGTCGGTGATTTATGCTACAGGTGGACTTACTAGGTACTGGGCAAATCTACCGGGTTGCCGTGAACAGGAACGGTTCCAACACTTAATTTGATTGTCGTGTACCGGAGGAAATGTGAAAACAGATCGCGATTCCCCCTGACACTCAATTGTAATTCACACAGCTCATTTTTCTGATTTCATAATTTATTGTTGCTATTATTGATATTTCATTAATAAATTTCATTACTCTAATGGAAATTGACAAATATATCCAATCATATTGAATCAAAGCAGCTTGATTTCCTGGGTTTTAATGAAAGTAAAATCAAATCTTAGGTTAGGTTTTGTAAGCCCGTCCCGGAAGGGTTAAATAGTTATTTGTCCCATTCAATTGTAATTATTTATAAATGAATGGTAAATAAAAACCCGAATTGTGTGAATAAAAGTGATTAGATCAGCACAACGAGAATGTCGATCGACACGGGACTATGTCTATTTCATGGAGATCTTGACAACATGAAATAGACCGGACTTTCACAGAACTGGACCGCGCCAGCCAGGATTAATCGGCTAACTGATTAATCGTATTTTGTGTATTTTAATATCAATATAAATATTTTATTATATATTTATGTGACTGCTAATAAATCAATTGGGATTATTTTTCCAGGCCGAAATTCCTAGAACTGCACTACTATAGACCTTTGCAGAAAGTTCCGAACAAGGTGGTGAATCACGAAACCAATACGAAGTCGTCGGACAGCGGTGCCACCAATAACAAGCCTGAAACGGTCAATTTATCGGATTCCATTGAGGAACGATTCGACTACATTGAACCCAGGATGGAAACTGTGGTTTATTATATCCCCGATATTTGGAACTGCGTCCCGTCCCAGGAAAGTTGGAATGAGATCAAACGAATGTACCAGGAACAACTGACCAGTCTCATGTGTCCTCCCCCGATGGTTCCTTTGTCAAATAAACTGTCTAATTCTTCTTCGACAGCCACGGCCGCGAACGCAGCCACGAGCAACAGTAGCAACACCACCGCCAACAGCACCAATGGCGCCAGTGTCCATAATGACGACAGCTCCAGCCAAGATCAAGGCCAAGCGTCGAAAAGACCATCACTGGGTGACAACCAGGACGTTGAGGAGGACTATAACTTTAATGACAACGAGGAAGTTGATGAAAAATCCAAAGATTCTGTAATTGATATTTGATAGCAATAGGATAATATATCTCCTTTCACTTTTTTCTCCTCTCTTTTCTTAACAAACCAATAACCTCTTCCAATTAAAGAAATTATCGATTGTTTTTTTCTGCCCAATTGAATCCCGGTTGACGATTATTACAATTTTAGGAGGACCAATCAGCTGTCGGTGACCATCCGACTCACTTCTCCAATTTGAATGTCGATGGCATGAAGGTTGTTTTGCGTTGCTTTCCATGCTCTGGGTTAATGCTTTGTCGTCAAGATCGTCGAGATCAAGAAGGAACTGGAGTTGCGCAAACTGTCCACCAAAGGAGTCATGGACCAGCTCAAGGCTCGCCTGAAGACCGCTCTGGAAAAAGAAGAAGTCGAAGAAAAATCGAAAAGTAAATTGTCCATTGAGTATTTCTATTTCTATATCAATCTATAACGGCATCGGAATGGTCTGGTGATACCGTGTCTCAGCGATGAAATACTGCAGTCACAATCGGCAGATCATCAGCTAACGCCGAGCACTTGGTGCCCTTGTTTACACGAGATTATTGTCGTCATTCTTATTATCAATTGACGAATATGAAGGCGAGACAACTTCACTACACAGCGAATCTTTTCTATTTTTAACATCGTCTTTAAAAATTTTGTGTATTGATATTCGGAATTCCGAATTTTTCATTGATTTAAAAATTATCGATCCGGAACAACCACCTTGTTGGTTGACTTCACATATGCACCGGTTTACGGATCCGGAAATTTTTTTCTCCGGTACCTGCTCAGGCAACATTCTACCTGTTTTGATGCCGGTTTTCCGCTTAGGGTTTACAAGAATTAGAAACTCTTATGTGACGGGGGAGCTGAATTTTTTACTGTGACAGTTTCTGTTTTAATTTTTCAATCGTAATTATTATAATTTATTATTGATTGTTTCGAATTCTGTGTTGATCGGTCAATTAAATCGGCTCCCGGAGCCTTTCGGCAAAGGCGCTCTACAGACAGAACCGTCTCGATGCGGACTACGCAGATCTATCTCAACTTTGAGCGGATTCACTCACTGTTCCTCTACTATTTCTCATTTTATCAGCAATGACAGTAAAATGATAGTAACATTTGAGCTCGACCGACAAACCATGTATCAGACGAAATATAATTAGTGAATAAGTGATAGGAATCGCCATTTATCAAACAAATGAGTATTTTATGAGTGTTTTCATAAGAATTTTCACGGAATTCGTGCAGGAATCATCTAAATCGTCATTATTCGAAATCGGTGTTAATTTAACCATTTACCGACTCGTACGGTTTTCTATCGATTTCATCGCTTTCCAGGAGTCTTTCGGCGAAGGCGCTGAACCGACAGAATTGTATTGATGCGATCTCAAATGGATTAACTCCGGTTCGTCCGCAATTTCACATTGAAAAGAGTGACCGACAAACAAACACTTTTTTGTCAATTATTATTTATGTAATGCGCTTATATAAAAACGAGTGATGTTACAATAAGAGATGACCGGACTTTTCCACACACGGACTTTTTTTTCGGATAAAGTATAAAGAAGCCATATGTCGTAGATAGCCTAATTTATCAACTTTAACGTTATCATTTTGCACAGCGCTCCATATTTGATTGTGTAGATTGATAATGACTCGATCGAAAATTGGCCAGAGTTAAACGAGGACAGCCAATATCACGCTTTAGGCCATCAAAAAATAACAAGTTGAGTTGAGAGCATTATGAACACCTTCGCAGCTATTTATTACAAGCTTTTATTACGTTTCATTTGTTTGTTTCATTTGGGTGCATCAAGTCTTGCGATCGAAAATTCACCAACTTCCCGTTCACCTAGCGATATGAAACTTTCAGGACTGATGTATTCTAGGTGACAATACACTTTTTCACTGTCACTGCTCATCTACCGCCTTTAGTTTGGCCGTAAAAAGTTATTAGAGTGTCGTTCTCATGTTTTCCTCAGTAGTAGGCTTTGAAATTTGCAAAATAAAAAGCGGGTTTTCGCCTAGTAGGGTTTGATTCAGTCAAAAAAATGTGGGAAGTAGTGAAATAGATACAGAACCGCAAACATATGACAAATTATAAAAGCTTGTACACCAAAAATTTTTTTTGGTGTGATTATACTTATTTAAGATTTGAAACATCTACGAGTAGACAGTTTCATCTTTCTACTGAAGATGAAAATACACTCAGAGTATTTCCCACTTGACAATGCCATGAATACAACTGATGAAATACGGAAGTTGATTTATCCAATGTTCCATCTCCATATATTTTTCGTCAGTTGTGACCAAAAATCTCTATCTCCGCTAACCAAAATGCGATCCACATCAATAATACAAAAAAGCTTCATACATCTTTTTGAATGTTATATCATCCATTTATATATTTTTTTTCGTATAAGACATACAATATACCTACTCTGACTTCGTAATATCGAGATAAAATTTTCAATCAAACAAAGTTTTAAAATTATATATCGAAAGGCTTTAAAATCCGTGTACAGAAAAGTCCTGAGCGGAAAAGTCCTTGAACCAAATAAAATCCTGAAAAATGATGCGTTTACAGAAGCAGTTATACAGTTTTTATTATTTAAACGACATCATACACTAATAATGGGTCTAGTGAACGCTGATTTAATATTGCTAAAAATAATTTTGTTAAAGTTTTTTTATTAAATCGATTACAGTACATGTTTTGGAATATTTTCCATCATCAGTAATTATATATTATCAATGTTACAGTTCCCCTCTCCAATATGACCTAACATCTCATTCAAATGGTATTGAGCCTTTAAGCTCTTTAGAGGGTCCACCCAAACTAAACAATCACCAGCAACCCCCTGATAGGCCTCTTATTGGTCGGATAGTTTCGGTCTCCGAGATCTTTTCGGCTTCCCTGTGACAAACGACCACCCATAGATTGTATATCCATTGTTCTGCATACCTTTGGCTGTATTCGTGGACTTCGTACAGCCGCGAAAGGTGGTTACACGTTAAAACACCGAAAAAAAACGTCGGAAAAAAATGTTTTAATAAAACATTAATCGAAATGATGTATTATTAAAATATGATTAAGTGAATAAATGAATGGATTTTCAAGTGTCCAAATGCAAGGCTGTTTGTTTTATTTAAGACAAAATATGAAATAAAATAATAAATTTAAGATTAAAAACATTATATAGTGAAAATGAATTTATAAGAATATATACCCGTGCTTTAACAGCATTGGCACTTATAGAAAAACTAGGGGAGTCTTTCACATTATATGGGAATGGAACTTGATGAAATTGTATGTTCAAGAACACTTCTTTTTAGTGATATTCCAAGAACTAATAATGTCATTAAGGACGGCACAATCCATTGAGAAATATTTTTGGTATATTTTTTTTCAAAAAAATAAATAAAAAAATAAATGTTTTAACGTGCCATGGCGAAAGAGACATCTGAACTCTCCCCTTGCAGTTAGATCTGCAATCCTAAAAGTCAGATGTGTTTCTTCAGTACCTATGGCTTCCTCACGTATCGTCATGGATTGAATCTGGTTGCCTGGAATGTTGAGGTTTTCTACCACTCTTTCTTCTGTGTTATTTGTTGAACTGGTTTGCGCTGGTGTCATTGTCTGTAATCCAATTTATGCCTTGTCAGCTACCTCTTAGTTTGTACCAGTTTTTACACTAGTGACAATCAAATTATTTTGACCAGATTAGGTTGCAATCCACAAATCGTTTTCGATTTATTTGAGAGAAACAAATATTTTTATTTATTTAATTTAAGATTTTATTGGAAAATGGCAAAAAGTTTTACAAATTTTAATTAAAGATTTGTTCATTTAGAATGATTATTAATGAGTTGTATTGTGTTATTAATAATGATCCACAGAACTGCGCTCTTAGTATCACTCAAATCTCTTCTGTAGAACAGAAAGCTCATTCTTTAAAACGAAAGAGATTCTATTTTTCAGTGTAACCAATGATCAAGAACCTTACTCTATCGACTTGATTGTGCATGCTCACTAATCCGCGTTTTGAGATGACGATTTGTCTCTCAATGTAGGCCTCCTGCACTCAGCGGCAGTACACGATCCTTGCACTGCAAGTACCCGTGCAAAATGCTTTAAATTCTTTAGCATAAGGTATTTTGATCATTTGCTCGTGTTCTTCAATGTTTTCTTCATTTCAACAAAGGCTGAACTTCTTGAGTCACTGAATCGCCGTTTTGGGTTCTGTAGAGAGTTCACCACTGTTCTCCATTGAAACTATTCATGATCCCCGTTTCAAGCTCCAATATTTCATTAGCGAAAATACAAAGACTAGTTATTGCTAAGGCGAATCCGGCTCCGACACCGACCGGATTTTTAAAAAAAGAAACCGGTGTATCCCTATAAAATTTAAAATAAAGAGACAACTAAAGATACCGATGTCATTTTTATTGAAAATTCAGAACATTAATTACAACTGTTATATGACAGTTCTATGTCACATTCTTTTTGAGATCATAAATTAAAGTAAAGCTCTCACAAAGGTCAATCACTTTCATCAACTATTAACAGCTTTATTAAAAAATTTCACCAATTAGCACCATAAAACTATCTGAATTGTTTAGTTATTCTAATTCTAATTATTTAATCTGTATTCATCTGATAAGTATTTATAGATTATTTTTTGCTTATAATTATGTAAATAAATAATGCGAAAATAATGAATTTAGCTGATTCTGCTGGAGCAATTAAGACTTTGAGCGAGGTAAAACAACATCCAGAAACTGTTCTGTCAGAATCTGATAAAAATGAATTAAAGCTACTGTACTCATTACCAGATGCTCCTCACATCATCGTTCACCACAATCTCAAATACCAAGACAACAAAATGAAGATCAAGACCATGTCTTTGCATGTAGGTGTCTTGTCCGTCCAGATCGAGCTATATTCATTATTTGATTTAGTCACTCTTGAGTTACTACGATATCAAGCTTGATGAAAACGCATTTGAAGTGGCTTTATTCGCCAAACAGTTTCTAGAAATGCTGCGCCGAGATGCCGTTTTTAATATCTACAAATCATTGGTTGTGACATCTGAGGCCGACTTTGTGTCAAAAGAAGAGTAAGACTGCCATTAGTTCTTCATATAAAATCACCGCTCAACTAATATTGAATCAATTAATATCGACATCTTACTGAAACAACAAATATTTCAGGAATTACTCATAACACGTCACATTAAATGGTTTATGGTTTGATACAATTATTAATGATTTTTTCTTTATAAATGAGAATATATTTAAAATTTGGTGTCGATTTGGTTGCTCAAAAATACTGATTTTCACCAATGATCATTCAGTCACAGTCCGAATATCCTATTGATGAGATTTTATATACGTCATGGTCAAACAAATTTGTAAAATACACGGTTGAAGTAATTCGGTTTTTAGGAATGTGAACCAAAAAATAATGCAACAATTACGTGGGACCTTTGCTAATTTGTGTAAACCTCGAAGCGTGGATTAAAAAAAAGTGATTCAAAGAATTTAAAAGCGATTGATTAGATGTTGCAAACAAAAGTTCTTTCCTAATAGGCGAATAATGGGTTGAGAATTGGTATGAACATTGATTTAAGGATCACGAGATCATATTAACAAAACTTCACGCGACACTCGATAATTTTTTAAATGCTGGCACAAGTTGTACTAGTTTTTCTATTCTCGGTAATATCACTCTTGTCTAAGGAGACCAAATTTTTAGGTGGGCAAAGCGGGACAACTCTGAAATCAACAAAAAATTTCATACAGAATAAAAAATTAGGGATGTGCCGGATTTGATTTTTTGATTTGTGACGAGTTAGTAAGTAAGTAGCTACTTATGCTAAGTTAAAGAAAATTTTTAAGAATAGCTGGAAATTGTATCTATTAGAAAAATGAATTGCAAATAATAAATAACTACTTATAATTATTTGAAATATTCTATTAAATTTCTTATTAAATCAATATTGTACTTCAAAAAAATTAGTCTCGCAGAATTTTCTGGAAGGATTCTACTCTGAAGGATCACTGATTACTTCACCTGCCACACTAAATAATCGTTCAGACGGTACACTAGTCGGAGGTAATCACAAGTACACTCGAGCTACTTTAGCTAAACTAGGAAATCTCTCTACTAAATTTCCACCATTTCAGTGGATCATCTGTCCGTGAGACCGCGGATTCATACAGCTACTGGCATAATTCTAACTCGATGCCTGCAGATATGTGCTGTTGCTCACTGGGTGTTGACTGGACGATCTCATGAACACTCTCAAAGTATAGAGCTCTCTACCCGTAATTTCTTAGTTGGTGGTGTTTGTTACTTTGTTGATGTGGTGTTAGACGAGGAAATCAACGTAGAACTTGTTGAATCAACATTCTCAATATTATTAAAAGACAGTAATTTTTTATAGTACAATGTTGATTTAATAAAAAAATTTAATAGAATATTTCAAATCATTACTAGTAGTTATTTATTTATTATTTTCAATTCATTTAGCGGGACATCTCTTGTCCCGTATTTAAGCGTTTTTGACTCATTTGCTTAGAGAAATGTTATACATATCAATATTTTTTGCAAACTCAAACTGCTCTTAAGACCGTGACAGAACTACAGGAACTTTAATTGGAACTTTGCATCATCCTCTATAGTCACCATAAATATACCCCACTGACTACCATTTCTTCTTCCATTTAAACAATATTTTGATGGGAAAAAAATCGAATCCGAAGATGGCCTTCAAAGAATTTGTAGATATTCGACCACGAATTTTTCTTCAAATGGCCTCAACAATATGCCATTTAAATGACGATATTATCAGTGAATATTTTGATGAATGGTAAAAGTATTTGTGTGAGAATGTTTGCCAAACTCATAAATTTATAGAATTTTTTAAATTTAAACTGTAAAATATTTAAACATGTATTAAAATTTTATAATATTTTTTTACATTTCTGGAAGTTACCTATATTTACAATACAAATTTAATCTCACAAAAAATAAATTATAATTAAAGCTATTTTATAATTGAATATAAAATTAAAATTAATCGAATATAACAAAATACTAAGTACAATTAAATGATTTTAGGAATTGTTGTGGAAATTAATTTTTATTTTAAAACAGAATTATATGAATTTCTACGTTTTAAAATTAAAATTAAAATGGTTAAAAAATTAGAATTATGATTATCAGAATAAAATATTATTAAAATAACTGTAAAAAATTTCGAAGTTTAAAGTTTAATAAATTTAAAGGTGCTTATTTAAAGTTTAGGAATTAGATCCAAATGAAAAAAATTCACATAGATTGGTCAAATTAGCTTGATCATGATATTTTAAAAATGGAATAACTTTGTAGTAAAATAATATAAATTTAAACATTGTACAGTAATTATTTGTATTTTTAATCATAGAGATGTTAAAATTTATTTTAAACCAAATCAGATAAAATATCGAAATGTAATTCTGTAAAATTATTGCAATTTAAAAAAATAAATAATTAATAATTGCAAATAAATAATATAATAATAATTAAAATAATTAATAATTAAAGAAAAAAATAATTGTAAATAAATAATAATATAATCAATTTGGTCGACAAGAAAACAAAAGAAAAGTTTCTGAACAAAAATTATTTGAATAATTGTTATTTGTAGTAGAAATATAGTTCTTGTGTCTTCAATCATTCATCACGAACCCAACGCGTATAATAAGTGCGATTCCACATACATTGGCGGACATAAAATGGGTTCCTTATGCTCTATGTTCCATAAACTCTTCCCATTAGAATATTAATTGTCATTTCTTAATACTAGCGGTTTGGTGATTTTATATTAACCCACAATCATGTTAAAACTGTCAGTCGAAATAATTTTACAATTTATTATTAAAGAAGTTCTGCGAAGAAGCCCAAACTGATGGTCACAACATCAAAGAGAACTGTCAATAGACCTTTATTATTTTCATGCAACATCTTGGACCGGGAAAAGTCCAACAAGATTCCCCTTGATGATTTGAAATGCATGATTGACGGACTGGGAACGTGCCAATCCTCAGATCAAGTTATCTACTTAAATCTAGCGATCTGAATAATCTCTGTGATCATTTTAGCTATCGGCTTTATTTAGCAAAATTAAGGATAGTTCGAAATGCTTTCATTATCGATTATTGACGGACAAAGAAATCGATGATAACGATATAACGAAAATGCTAAATGCCGACCAGACTGATGATTTGGATTACATCAAAGAACTGGCTATGGGGAATAAGGCATTGTTTGAGGAAGCCGAATCCATGGACACATCGTATTTATATAATGAATGGATGTAAAGTTAAACCATAGTTCTCATTAAGGGTGGATAATGAAGAGATAGACAGATTGAAGAACGAATTAGACAAATCTGAAAGATGTCGTCAGACTTTGGAACTGAGATTTTCTGAAATCAAAGAAGATGCCGGTAAAATACCTATAGCTTATTGTCAATAAATGTCACGACAATCGTTTCAGAGAGAAATAAAGTGCTCATGCAAACGCAAAACAAAGAGATTCAGAAATTGAAGGATCAAATAGCCGAATATCGCACGAAATATCACCACGAACAAGACCGAGGCGACTTTTATAAAAAGGATTTCGATAAACTCTACAGAGACATGAAAGACATTGAAAAATTAGCGCTGAATCTGGGCAAATCAGTCACTGACTCAATTGAAAGATTCAAGAAGACCGATAAGACAGGAAAGCCGGAAACTAAATCGAAATCAGAAACAAAGTCCAAGTCCAAAGACGATAAATCAATTCCTTTCAACGCTAATAGCAACAGTACTAGTAACAGCAGTAACTCGTCAAAATCGATCACTGAAACCATGGAAAAAGTGTCAGATAAACCCAATGACGGTGCTGCCAATACCGATCCAGTTTCCCAGGACGACATCACCATCTCCACTGATGTGGAAATGCTGGAACCGACCACAGAAACCAATGACAATAAAGAGGTAGGTTATCATTTTTATATTATAACTCTGGTTGACTATTGATGATGATCAAGGACAATATGGAGGAAAAGTCGACAGAAAACACTGTTGATTCAAAGGTAAACATTTATATTCAATTTATTATTAATGTACTTTGTGTATTTTCTTTATCCATATCGATTTCCACTACCAATCTTTTTTTAATATCTATGGATTTCCAAAAAATATTTGAGCACATTAAACTCATTTCAATCGATAAGAATCGATATCGTTTTCGTCAGCGCAGATAATTCCATCGATAATAAGACTTGGACTTAAACAATTATAAATAGATAATCTATATCTCTGTATCAAATAAAAATTAAATTCTAATGCATGCCATACTCCAAATATGTTCCATGAAATGTCCAAAAGGAGTATTTATCGCCCTATGAGTCAATTATTTCCAAAGGAATGATGTCATTGTTTGACATTCGGACTCTGAATAAAAAGCACAATCATATTACCGCTTCTCTGCTTGATCCGAGTGATTACTCACAATCAGAAATGATCATTTGTCGCTTTATTTCGCTTAATTGCAGTTGCAACATACAGAACACTAACACTAATAAATCATACATTTGTTTCTATTGTCAATCTTGATGTACGACATAATATTAAAAATTATTATTATAAATTATAAATGATTTTCTGATGTCTCAAAATGTGTTGATTAATTACAATTAGTAATTTGTCTTCACAAATCTCTCTAAAAATGAAAAAATCTCATTTTTAATTATCTTCCGTAAGGGATTCAGTCTAACGACCGAATTCCCCAAATTCCGACTTCCGAAGGTCGAAATTAATTATATCTTTTATATGTAAAAGATACTTAAATAAAATATACCGTATTTCCTCGATTAAACGGCGCCCTTAAATAAGCGGCGCACTGGACTAAATTTCTGTCATTTTAACACATTCTATATATGAATCTTCATTTGTAGGTAAGTCCCCATTTTAAAATAAAAACGAAATTAAAAATTAACATAAAAACCCTGCATTTTAATAAACGGCGCGCTGATTATTTGAGGAAATACGATACATTAATTAAATATAAATGTATTTTAATTCTGCAGTTATAAATTAGACTATTCTATTCATTGTAGAATAATCTCTACTCTCTACTCTATTCACTGTAAAATAAAAATAGAATTTACCAAAATAGATAGAAAAACGATAAAATTTACACAAAATGATGCTTTAAAATTATAAAGAAAAATACTAAATTTAAAATGAAAGTGTTACAATGAAAAATATCATGCAACATAACATTCAAAATATTCTTCACAAAAGATAATTGAACATTTATTGCATTTTAGAATAACCACACAAAAATTTAATCATATCCTTTTCTTTTCACCAAATCCATATACCTAGTTAAATTTTTTTTTTGAAATTATAAATTTACAATTGGATTATGCCAATTATTTTAAATTAATATTTTCAAATGTGTTTATATTTTCTTATTTAATTGAGCATTTTTTTAACCCTGAATTTGTGAATTAATAATTTTTTTAGTGGTATTTTGGAAATATCTTTTCTAAATATTACACTTTTATGTTTTAATTGAATATACGTCACTTTTTGATTTTAGATATTTATTTTTAAAAAATGTTCAATTAAAAATATTTTTTTGGTGATTTTCAATTTTCCTCTTTGTAAATTTTGTATTTGGTTTTGGGAATTTTTTGAATTTATATCCTATTTACCGGACTAAAAACATCGGCTTATATGAAAAAAAGTATGAAAATTATAAAAAAGGTTAGACTTATACGCGTGTGCGACTTATATCAAAATAAAAACATCAATATATAAAAACAAAACCAATAATTTTGTTTTAAGATTATTCGATTTCCTCGAATCCATCAAAATCTTCATCTATTATTTCAAATATTTCGAACGTCATTTTTAACGTAGATTTTAAATTCCAATTATTTTAATACAACAAAAATAATTTAAGTCAAAATTAAAATAATATTAATTTAAATTTAATGATTTCTTCAATTGCATTATTTAAAATACGTTTTTGATTCAAGTTTTCAAGTCACAAAATATGCGACCCATACGCTGTTGAATTTAATTTTCAAAATTTAAAAAAATGGGATGCGACTTATAGTCCGATAATTACGGTAATATTAAATTTGAATTTTCTAAATAAATTATTTGACGAATGAATTTCGAAAAACTCGTTCAATTGTCACAAAGATTTTATCAATGAAATAAATGTATTAATCGATATTAATTTACACAATTGGGACTATGAGGGGTTAATTTTAAATTTTTATCTCGCCTGAATAATTTATTATTTTTTTAATTTAAAGGGTTAAATATTTTTATGTTAATTTGCTATTAAATATTTTTAAAAATTAAAAATTAT